>CAJNDV010002592.1:43632-83029 GCA_905221635.1 Symbiodinium sp. CCMP2456
GCCGAAAGGTACAAACATGGCCGCATCCTGCGTTCCGAATATCCAACGCATGCATGCTTGCATCTACGCATGTGCATGTATGTATGTATGTATGTATGTACGTACGTACGTATGTACGTATGTACGTATGTACGTATGTACGTATGTACGTATGTATGTATGTATGTATGTATGTATGTATAATATATGTATGTATGTATGTATGTATGTATGTATGTATGTATGTATGTATGTATGTACGTTAGTATGTGAGTATGTATGTATGTATGTACATATGTATGTATGTATGTATGTATGTATGTATGTATGTACGTTGGTATGTGAGTATGTATGTATGTATGTATGTATGTATGTATGTATGTATGTATGTATGTACGTATGTGTGTCTTGTGTGTGTAGGTGTAGGCGTAGGTGTAGGTGTATGTGTATGTAGACGTATATGTATATGTGTATCATATATATATATATACACACACATATATCTATATCTATCTCTATATCTGTATCTGTTTCTATATCTGTATATATATATATATGCACATTATGTATACAAATGTATATGGATATATATATATATATATATACATATATATGATGCGATATAATTTTAGCTGAGAGCAAGCCCTTGGCCCTTGAAGCCAAGGACAGCAGCAGCTGCCGTGACCCTGCCCTCGCTGAAAACTTCGAGAAGGTCGCCCCTCCACCCCCCGGCCACTGTGCGCTATACCACTTATGTCATGCTTCTCCTAGAACGATTAAACTGTCCGTTAAACTGGTGGTCTTGCAGTGATCATATCCTACCGTGTGTTGCCCGGGGGGGTGCCTTGGGGCCCAGTATACTGTACTTATAATAAGGAACCCCCAAAATAATATATATATATATATACACATACTGTACTTATAATAAGGAACCCCAGAAAAATATGTATATGTATATGTATATATATATATATATACTATACTTATAATCAGGAACCCCCCAAAATAAGATGATCCTATAGGTAATTCTTAGGCCTTGACGCAGGATCTCCGAGTTCGCCTTTGCCGGGCCCGGGCTCCGCTGGCTGGGGGCCGACTCCGGCAGCTTCCTGGGGGCGCCAGGCGCTGCACGGGGTGCCAGGCGTCTTTGCATTTAGGGTTTTTGCGGGTCTTTAAGGCTTGAAGGCCCCTAAACCCTAAACCCTAAACCCTAAATCCTAAAAGGGTTCTGAGAGAACACTTCTGGAACTGCTTGGAGGTTTGATGCTGCGCAGCTGGCAGGACTCCCTCAAGGAGGCCCGAATCTCCGTCTGCGATGGCTCAGATGGCTCCCGTCCTCCTGCTCTTTGTTGGCCCTCCCTTCTTTTCAGGTGACGCCCCGCTTGCGACTGGTCCGCATTTCCGGGAACTCCACGCTTGACAAGGAGATTGGCAAATGTCGAGGCCCTCTGCTGGCTTCCTCTGCTCTCGAGCCTCGAATAGCTGAGTAGCTGTGACATGTGGAGGTTCCTGGATGGCGCATCACTATCGAAGAGGCCCGAAAATAAAGGTCTTGACGTCTGTTGACAGGTGCAGGTTTGCAGGCATGCGGAGTGATCTGCAATGCTTTGCAAGTCAGCTTCAGCCCTGGCCAGCCCCGTTCGTGTCGACCATCCAGCAGCAGATATCTCCAATGGCATCGAAGTTTGCCACGAGCAGCAATGTCATCGCAGCTACCGCCATCCTAGGTGCGGCCTGGGGCAGTCGCAAGAGGGGGTGGCTTCGTCTTGCATGGCTTTGTCTCAGGTGCTAGCCGCTGCTAGCCTGCTGGTTGCTTTGTGTTTGTTTCGCCCCAGGCTTGGTCAGCGTAATCTTCCCGCAGGCGGGGCAACTGGGAGCAAGAGATCTGCAACCTAGCCGCCCTATCAGAGCTTATTTGGAGCAAGCAGCCTCTCTTTGTGTGGTGTGGTTTTGGAGGATGACGATGCCCCGCTCCTCGCCGCCGCGCTGGTGGCAGAGGCTTCTGTGGACTGCGCAGCCGTGTCGCTGGAGGGGCAGACCCAGGCCCAGCGCCGATGCCCGGAGCGCTCTCTGCTCTCTGTGTACCACAAAGTGACAACATCCGTACGTGACCGTCATGCGAGCAAAAACATGCCATATGCGAGTCGGAAGGTTTCACCGGAAGTCTGCCGCCAAGAGAGAAGAGAGGCCAGTAGCATGCGTCTGAGAGCTCATCCCTGACGTTTCCTGTCGCGCACAGGATCCGCCTGACACAGTTTATGTCAAGCTGCAAGACGTGACTGCCGCATGCTGAGTCGGCCTGTGTGATATCTTTGATCTGGCTCTGGAAGCCAAGCGGCAGCGGTTGCAAGACTATGCTGGTTGTGTGGATGCCCAACGTGCCATGCCTGCTCGCCGAGGAAGCAAGTCTCATGCGCGTCGTGAGCACTCTTTGCGATGTCGCTCCGTCCAAAGTGGCGGAAGAGCTTTGAGAGGAAACGATCATCAGAGCCACCCACCACCACACATGCTCTTCTTGCGAGGCTTCCGTCTGTGCCAGCCCACGCATTCTCTCCCTCAGAGCTCTATGGGCTCCGAGGATTCGGTGCGTCGCAGCGCAGTGTGGATAGCGACAGGCCCGAGCCGCTTTGACTTCCGCTCCCCATGTGTCGAAACAGCAGGCGCAAGCCATCGTCGTCTCCGCCAACTTCGCCGTCTAGGCCAACCGTGACTGAAGACGGTTCTATCGTGTTCTATCATTTCGGTGTTTTTGTTGAGTTACACGGCCGCAGCCCTGCAGTGCCGGTATCATGATCGCAAGGTCGCAGCTCGCTCTCTGGGAGAGCCAAAACGACGAAGAGTTCTCTGAGGCGACTTGATGAAAGTTGCATCTTCAGGGTCTTTTGGACATACTGTCGGCACGCGACTCTGGTGCACGCATCCAGAGCTGTCTTCGTGGCTTTCTGTTACAGATTGCGTCCCATGGGGCAAGCGAGGGAGCAAGAACTTGTCCTGGGACGTATGCAGCCCGTTGATGCAGGCGCTGAAAGCGGTGAGACTCTGGTGGCAACCTGTTGAGGCCGATGGGCGGCAAGATGATTGCATGAGGGTCCACAAAGACCCACCAAGCTTTCAGTCTCATCTGTCTGAGTTTTCAGGTCCAGGGTGTTTCACCACAAAGCTTTGCTTCAAGCAGCCACAGAGGCGTCCATCCGAAGCCGTCGTGTGGATCTTTTGCAGGCGCACACTGCCTGAGACAGCTTGGAGCAAGGTCAGTTTCGGGGGGGAGGAGGGATCTGGGCAAGCTCCCCTTTGCAGGGCGCTCTCAAGGAGGCCCATGGCGAAAGCTACCTCAGGAGCCGCCTCACACCAAAAGGTCGATCTTCAGCTTTCCGGCAGCTGCCTTGAGGACAGTCTACGCGGTCAGGCGCAGCGCTAGCCGGAAGCTTGGTTTTTAACGGGGCCCTCTCCGTCAACGACTGGAAAGAAAGGGAGCCCTAGAAAGATCACTCTTGAGGTCTAGATCCGGTGCACAGACACTCCGTTGAGACTCATGGCCGCAGCTAAGGGGGTCCCTGGCTTTTGGTCTCACGTCTCTATGCTTTTCGTCTTTTTCCCTAAGGATGGAGATGGCGGCTCGCCTGGCCGGAGCCCCGGGATGGGTTGAAGTGTCTGGGAGCTGTCGGGAAGGGCGGACTCTGAGGTGAAGGCCAGAGCTGTGCTGGGCAAGTGGCAAGTCGGATTCCTAGTGCATCATAGTGTCACTTCACAGGACCCAAACCCTAAACCCTAAACTCCAGTGCAAGTTGGAGACCCAATGCGCCGAAGAGCTCTTTTGCTCCTTTTGAGGCTGGCGTCGAGGAGATCAAGAAAGCGCACCGAGCGAGAGACGCTCCTCGGTGTCGAGATTCCCATGGTGAACATACTATATACTATGGTATACTATACTATATTTGCTATATTATACTATACTATACAATATTATTTTCTACTATACTATACTATATTATACTATAAGGTCCTATAGTATGCTATACTATACTACATCATTACCATATGAATCCAACAACATTAGCATATGGGAGTTTCCTACAAGAAGGGGGTACCTTATTTCGGGGTCCTGATAATAAGGATCCTACTATTTCGGGTACTATCTTAGGGTCCCCTATTTTCGGAAACCGTCGTATGAATCCAACTCAGGGTTTCTCCCTAAAACGCCTGTAAGTCGAGCATGGTATTAGTATTCTTCGCTTCCACACCGCGTCCTGTTCAAGGTGGCGGGGCTGGCTCAGGCCCTGTCCCGCTTCCAGCACTCGGCAGAGGATGCGGAGGCTTTTGGGGAATCCATGGATCTGAGCAGCGGGGCGGACTTGCGAGGAGGGCCCAGCAATTTATAAGCACCCCCTTCTCGTCCATACATACGCACACATACATGCAAAGGTACATGCCCCAAGGCCCTCTTCTCATCAGGGACCCAGAGACTCCAAAACCCCTTAATTAAGGAGTATACTTTAAATCATATTAGTGATCCTATTATAATTTCAGGCATATTCCTTAATTAAGGGTTTTTTTTGGAGTCTCTGGGACCTCTTTGGGCTCAAGCACTGCCTGGTGCCAGGTGTCTGGCGCTCGCCAGGACCTGGAGCGCTGGCGGCGGCTCGCGCGGAGCTCAGTGTTCTTTTGGGCATCGCCTTCGCAACGAGCATGCAAGGTGTGACTGCAGGGTATTGAGAAGGCTACGAACCAGAAGGGTTACGTCACACAATACTTCCAGGGTTTCATAAGTTTGTTTAAAGGGCTCTGCGTTTCCGGGAGAATACGGGAACTGGGTTTGGGGTTTACGGGGGAGCTGTGACATTCTGGGATTTTGGGAAGCCTTCTGGGATTGGGGTTCCCAGCCCTCCACTCGATTCACTGGACTCACTAGACATGGACTGAAGGTAGAGTCGAGTCTAGTGGAGCGTAAATGAGGCAGAGGAACTGCCAAAGCTGCTGAAGGACAGCGCCATGCCCTCGTTGCTTTTCGGATACCGAATGGCTGTGCAATTCGATGTCGGATGCTCTGAGCTAGATTCGCCCCCTAAACCCTAAAACGCTGAAGCTCTAAACCCTCAATTCTGCAGCCTTCATTACGGGCGCCGAGACTGCAGGACGCTCTGGAGCGCCGCGACGTGCCAAAGCTGCGCGAGGCGGCCTGCGTTGCCGTGCGCCGTGAAGTCTTTCAGAGCCCAGTGCACCTTTCATCGTTATACTAACCGTAAGAGTGCTGCCTGGCTGCCCGCTGTCGACCCAAATGCTCGGCGATCTGCCGACGGATAGTGCCTCCGGAATACTCGTCGGAAAGAAACAGAGTTGTTTGGAGAGGTCCACGCATGGATGCAAACTTGTCTCATTGTTTGTGGGGTGAAGCGGGAGAGATCGGCGAAGCGTTGTTTCTTGAGAGCAGCTTACGACGAACGCGGGTTGAGTTGCATGCTTTCCAAAAATTGGGTGGTGGATTGTGGTGGTTGGTGTTTGGATGATTCGGACGCCAGCCAACCCTAAACCCTAAACCCTAAGCCCTAATACCCTAATACCCTAAACTTTAAACCCTAAACCCTAATACCCTAAACCCTAAACCTTAAACCCTAAAACCCTATACCGTTCCAGCTACTCAACTCTGCACCAGGTCCTAGGGCCTTCCCCTTGTCCATGGCCTCCATGGCCTCGTGTTGGGTTGCTCCTAGAGTCAAAAATGCCCTCGTTACGCAGGCCATGAGCGACATGAGCAAAGACGGTCCGAAGAACATTGACGGTGCCGAGGAGGCCAAGAAGATGATCAAGAGGTACCCTGGGAACTGCCATCCGCTTCTTTATGGGGCACTGGGACGTCCTGCTGACCTCGCGCCATGGCCATCTGAAACAGCTAGAGGTGTCCCTTTACCAGTACGTCTCTTGACAGCCTGAGCCTTTATCTTGCGTACTGAGTGCCAGGTACCAAATCCGAGCACGGGCGTTGGACCACGCAGTCGGGGAAAGGAAGATCTCCTCTATCCAGGCAGCTTCTTCAAGCGATTTGGTCGGCCTCTCAGTCTTCCGAGCCACTGGGCATGACAGGCTGCATTGGCGACATGGGACTTCAGCCGCGACGATGTGCATGCTGTCAAGGCACGGCAGCCATAGTTTTTTGACAAATGGCGTGTGCGTACCATGCAGGCACGCCAGGCCATTGCCCGGCGTGATCAGCAGAAGCAGAAGTTGCAGGCAGCCGCTCGGGAACCTAGTGCAGCTCTGCAGCCCGCATGCGGTCGCCGAGATGCCAAAAGTCGGTTCGCACGCCTCCAGGGGTGAAGTCTTAATGAAGTCTTAATCTTGTGGAACTTGTGGATGCAGTGAGATGCGTAGGTGAAGAGCCACATGGGTGAATAAGGTCCTGGGCAAAGATGGCCCTCACTTGCAGCAGGCGCAACCAGAGCATGCTTTCGGCTCCAGGTGAACCTGCAGGAGTACTCAGGCAATCCACCTCCTACGGTATGAAGGCTTCATTATGCTGTAATTGTGCGATCTGCTAGTGTTGAGGCTACAAGTCTTCCAATGTTCCGAGTCTTAGATCAACTTGGCTTGTAAAGTGGTTTCCATTCTTGGTTTCTCCCCGGCTAGTTGAGCCACCTAGCCGCAGGTCACTCAGGAGTGGGAGTTTGACCGCACCGACGAGGACTCAGCTGCCCTGCTCGGCACTGCTCCGTTCGAAAGCTGCAAAATGGCAGGACTACCAGCAGGCTATGGCGGCCTTGCGTCGCTACGACAAGCTGGTGGAAGACGTGGAGAGGCCACTTGTCGGTTCCAGAAGGTGTATGGTCAGAGCTTGAAAAGTACCAGGAGCCTATCAATATATAATATATATATATATGTATATTCCGGTATAGTATATCATAGTATAGTATTGTATGGTACAGTACAGTATAGTATAGCATCGCATAGTATAGTATAGTATAGTATAGTATAGAAAAGTACAGTATGGTTTAGTATGATATAGTATAGTATAGTATGGCCTGGTAGTGTATAGTACAGTACAGTACAGTACAGAATAATATAATATAGTATAGTATATAGTAAAGTAAAGTATAGTACAATTTAAATCATTTTTGGCTTATCTTGATCGAGTCGGGACTTCTTGCCCAACGGTCAAAGCGTTGGAGGCTCATGGGACCGCCAATGGACATAGTTGCTCTGGCGTGCTGCTGCCTTGTTTCTGGGGTGTAGGGTTTAGGGTGCAAAGCGGAATGTTGCTACTGGCAGTTCTTCTTCCTTCCATGTCAGTCTCCTGCTGCCAAACAGGAATGTGCTGGACAACTGGGAGTGGTCCAAAGGTGCCAAGAAAGGGCTTTGAAGCAGCTGTTATCGACCACTTCGATGGTAAAGTCCTCTAAACCCTAAACCTAACCCTACGCCCAAACCACACTCCTTGCTTCGGCCTGTGCAGATGACCCAGTCCACCTCGCTACCGAAAAGAAGATCGCAGAGCATGAAAATGCCGCGGCCTTTCAACAACCTGCTCGAAAGGGATCTAGCAGGGCTCCTTACGGGGCCCATGGTTTAGCCCTCGGAACGGACAAATTGTTTGCCTTGTAGGTGTAAGCGTATCACAGAGACAAAGACATCAGTAGTAACTTCCGGCCGCGGTTACCCCAGTTGTTCAACACATATCGAAAACAAATGAAGCGGCTGCGGTAACGTGGCAACAGCTGACACCGCATGGGGACAAACAGGGAGAAAGACAGCTCCAGAAGAAGCCAGAGACAGCATCGAGAAATTAGAGAAGCAGGTGGAAGAAAAAAAAGCTTCCAGAGGATGAGCAGTATGTATTGTGCCTTGCCAGATAGGCAAAGACCCCTCTTGAAACAGAAAAAAAGAGCCACCATAATGTTCTTCAGAATTCGTTTCGTTGAAGGTTAAGGAGCCAGTGTGTTTCATAATCCTGTATTCTGAGAAGGAGAGCCTTTTATAGACATACACAATAATGATATCAATAACAATGCTAATACTGATACAGCATAGTAATAGCAGTAATGACAGCAACAATAGATCAGATATAGCTGTTTCTGGACCATTCACAGTCGACCACGCATTAATGCTTCTAGGATGTGTTATCGTTGGAAGCAAGCGAAAGACACTTGGTGTTTCAGCCGTAGCAATTGTGGTGGTAGACTTGAGAATCACTGAGCCACAATCTTAAGCATAGAGCTTCTGAGATCGCCATTGTATGTTAGAAGTAATTTGTGTCGAGAATATAGGGGGTGCTGCCACGAAGGGAACAGAGAGGAAATGAACAGACAACAAGGTGAGAAGACAGCGAAAAAAAGGGCATTCAATTGTCAAGGATGTGACCCCACAAACGACGAAACACTTTTAGCGGGAAACGTGCATGAACACCACAGAAGGGTCAATGAAATTGTTGCAAGAGTTCTAGAGTATCAATCCGAAATATGGAGCCAATTACCAGAAGCAACTAAAGACGATGAAGTTGAAATGAATCATGTCTTACTGACTCAAAGTTCTCTGGAGAGCAGGCGATGTTCGCCACATCCGCCTCAATTTTGCCTAATCACAGAGTTATAATCTTAATATTGTCTTTCAGAACTTCTACATTATGCTTACCTGGGAAGCACAACCCTCAACGCCAAGCCTGAGCCAAACTCGACAATGAACCCCTTGCGTTTCAGGTGTATGGCACATAGTTTGGATAAACATATTCTCATATCTTGGTGTTGAGATGTTGGGGCGGGGTGGGGTGGGGTGGGTGGTGCCATACACTAAACAGGCAAAGTCAGCTCAAACTCTGCGAGGGTACTGCAAGGTGACTACTGCGGGAGCTAATCTGGTGCGATACTGCTGCCTAAACCCTAAACCCTGCAACCCTAAACCCTAAGCCCTATAACCCTAAGCCGGTGTCACCACATCTCAAGTGCAACTAGCCGTCCTTTCCATGCTGAGGCGGCCCGGAATGCTCTGCAAGCCAAGGCGGGGGAAGAGCCCCAAAAATCCCTAAACCCTAACATCCTAAGTCCTTTCACTTTCAAAAACCCTAACATAGAATCTACAGGGTCCCTACCAAAAAATAGTTTTTAATAGCTCAAGGTAAGCCCAAACCCCACAACCCCCCCTCGAGCTTCGCAGTGCTTCCTGTCAGAGCTTCCGGAGGATGGCTGGAAGTTGCAGCGCGTGCGGAGCCCAGGATGCAGTCCCTGAGAGTTTTGGGGGATTTGGGGTTCAGGAGTTTTAGGGTTTTAGGAATTCAAAACCCTAAACCCTTAAGGCCCTAAACCCTTAAACGTCTAAACCCTTGAACCCCTGAGCCCGAAACCCTTAGACCTCTAAACCCCTAAACCCTAAAACCCTAAACTGCTGTGGGCTTTTGGGGACCTGGCAGCGTGCGCTGGATGTCTATGTCTGTCGACCAAGATCTGGCAGTTCAACGATGTGAAGAAGAAAGGAGATGGGTTGAGGGGCTCAGGGGTTTAGGGTTTAGGGTTTAGGGGTTTAGGGGTTTAGGGGTTTAGGGGTTTAGGGGTTTAGGGGTTTAAGGTTTAATAATAGGGGTGTAGGGGTTTATTGCTAGGGGTTTGGGGTCACTCGCTGCTAGAGGGTCTTTAAGCTTGCGAGATGTTCTCAGCTATTTCCGAGAAGAAGTCGACATCCAGCTGCCATGCCACGGCCTCCAAGAACCGTTTACAGGAGCCGCCCCTTCCGTGCTACAAAAGCAGATGGGAGGGATCAAGTGGAAAGCAACGGCCCTGCTCTTGGCATCAGCCTGGGCATCGTCAGAGTCAATGCACCTCAGAAACAGGTGGCGAAGAACCGTTACAGAGAAGCGACGCATGCCCTGCGTTCTGAGCTCGGACAGCGGTAAGAGAGGGGTGTGCGACTTCGTTGCGGGCCTCTTTTTTTGCTCTGAGGTGAAGCGATCCGAGCAGCGGTGGAGGAAGCGGAATTCATGCGGACGGAGGCCCTGCAAGAGGCCCGGCTCTGAAGTGACTTCGAGCGAATGCGTGTCGTAAGTGGTTCAGTATTTAGGGTTTAGGGCTTGGTTTAGGGTTAGGGATTTAGAGTTTCAGTGGCTGCTCGCATCGTGGGGCAGGTCCAGGTGCCCGGAGACGAGGACGCCTTGCAGGCTCCGCAGGAGAATGTGCTCATGAGCCTGGCACGGCAGCGAACTTGGAGATCCTATAGGAGCCTAAAGAATTGCTAACATTGTCTTGGGGGTTCCTGATTATAGGTATAGTATAGTATAATGTACACCAAAACCCCATTCTAATTATCAAGGCCTCTACATTATGCCATGTGCTCCATTGCCGCTGCTTCTTGCTTGGGCCGCGACCAAAGGTTCTCCACCACGGGCCTTCCGCCCAAAGAGTACGAGCTGCGAACGCTCGTGGCAAGCTCAGTGCCGGTGGTTTAGGGTTTAGGGTTTAGGGGGCCAAGAGGTTGCGCCGTGGATCAAGTTATGCCCCTGCAGGTGGAAAACTGGCCCTTCAGTCTCGACGACCCCACTTTGCAGATGGCAGACGGCTCAGCTCTGCTGCATCGGTCCTCAGGTTTCCAGCAGAGCTTCCTTCTGAGGCCTCTTACTGGGTGGCTTCGAGAGCTTTGCTGAAGGTGCAAAGTGCAGAAGCACTGAAGCCTCGCTCACATCTACCTCATGACCACAGAAAAGTCTAAACCCTAAACCCGAAGCCCCTAAAGCCCCTAAACCCTAAACCCTAAGCCCCTAAAGCCCCTAAACCCTAAACCCTAAGCCCCAGCCCCTAAACCCTAAACCCTGAGCCCCTAAAGCCTCTAAAGCCCCTGAAGCCCCTAAAACCCCTAAAGCCCCTAAACCCTAAGCCTCTAGGCCCCTAAACCCCTAAACCCCTAAACCTCCCAAACCCTAAGCCCCTAAAGTCACTAAAGCCCCTAAAGTCCCTGAAGCCCCTGAAGCCCCTGAAGCCCCTGAAGCCCCTAAGCCCCCAAAGAACCTCTCGCAACCCTTGGTCTGGCTGTCAGACCTGCTCGCTCCGGTATTTGGACATCGCGCTACACGGTGGGCACACGGTCAGCATCACGAAAGCCGGAGGCTTACAGGCTAGTCTGGAAGCGACAGCGTTGACTCCATGAGTTCATAAGTTCTATGGTACAATTACGCATTCTACAACCTGAATAACTCAATATGTTCTATGTTCCATATTCTCCGCTTCTTCTGCTGACTACCCTGCGTCTTCCAGAGGCCCTGGGCCGCGCATCTGCTGTGGCAGCCAGAGCCTCGCCGTTCCCGCAGTGATCAACCCCTAAAACCGTTAAAAGCATCTTAGCATAGTGCAGTAAAGTACAGTAAAGTATAGTAAAGTATAGTATAAAGTATAGTAAAGTATAGTAGAGTATATCATCGTATAGTAGGCCCTTAACCCCAAACCCCCAACAAAACTGAATCTCGAAACCCGGGAGCCTGAAATCCCAAAACAGGGGCATCCTGCTAGAATCCGAGGTACCTCCTCGGATCTACCACAAGTTCATCAAGCTTCCTGAGAACATTGTGCGCGGCAAGGTGGCGTCTGCATCGCTTGGTGCTAGGTATCCACCCCTTTATACTGTAGGGCCTCTATCTGGGTTTTTGTTTTGCCGGCACTATGTGTAGTATCAGGAAGCCTAAACCCTAAAGCCTAAACCCTAAACTCCTAAACCCTACATGTTCTCTGCAGGAGGAGGCCCTGATGCGAGAGGCCACGATGCAGGCTGTGGGCGCAATGAGTCTAGGTGCCTCGGTTGGAAAGCCTGGATCCTTAATTTGAGGAAGCTGGAGCTTTTGTGGTTCTGTTCGCATGGAGGGTTCTCCTGGCGTACTTTTGGCCACCTTGTGCAGTTGGAGGATGTGTGAAGGAAGGGAATAAAGCCCTGAAGCCTACGCCGCAAACCCCTAATGCCCTAAGCCTCAAACTGAAGCCCTTTCTGTTGCAACAGCTCCCCATCTCCGAGCCCCTTATGGAGCGAGATCCGAGGTGTAGAGCCGGATGACCTCATGATGGTCCGGGCCATGGCTCAGCTGTGAACCTTTCGGATGCTATTTGTAATATACTGCGCATTGCACATGACCTAAAACAGATGATGTAGTGCAGCTGTGTTCATGTAGAACACGTTAGGTCTTATATCTTGCCGCCTATATCTTACATCTTACATCATATATGTTGTACATTAAACCTTGTATGTATTACCTTGAAGTCTGTAGTATATTTCATGTGGTTGCATTTCCAAGTTATACCATATCGATATGTGTATATATATATATATATGTAAACTACACATGTGATATTCGGTGTTACATGTTACAAAAATTTTCTACCGAGCATGTTCTATACATTACATGTCCTGTTGAAATAATCTATGTAATATATTACTTCTTGCACACTACATATTGCATCTCATGATGTTATATGTTATATGGTTTGTGTTTTGCGCTATATGCTCTGTGTTTATATGTTATATGTCGTTTGGTAGAGACCGTCTAGACCGCATATCCTTACATATTACATAGTACATGTGTTACGTGTTATATCTTGTTCTTGCACCTCTCTCTCTCTATACATATATCATCCATTTTTTGTGGTCTGATATCTGCTGTCGGTTATCGATTACTTGCCAGTCTTGTTTGTGAGAGACTGTTGCGAAGGCCTCTGCATTTGCGAAGGAGCTGGCGGACAAGGTAGATCTACGCCATCGTAACTGGCCAAATGCTTGCTGCATGTCACTGTCATGCTTCCGTGAGATGTATCGATGCTTGGCTTCTTAGATAGAACCCGCAGGCCAGACTCGTCCGCATGGCGGTGTCCTGCGTCGAGGCAGGCTCTCACAGAGTTCGCCTCACCCTGAGCGCCTCGAGACTGTCGCCACCTTTCGCATGTCGAGGCAGGTCGTATCCCCACCCTTCGTGCGGCCTCGAAACCTCCAAGGCCGGCAAGAGTCGATGGTGAGATGTGACGTAGCTGTGCAGCTGTTCCGATTGGCTTTTCTCCAGGGTGGTCCATGGCATCATGGAGACGATCTGCCACTGTGTCGCTGGTATTCACCCAGTTGTGCGTGACCCACCTCGGGACACCGGCTGGAGGAGCTCTTTTCACAGACTCAGGGGAAAGGTAGATGCTTCTGCTTCTGATATCACTTGGTCACAAGACATTCGGAGAGCGACGGAAAGCGCACGAAAGGAAGGTCGGGCAAGATTGCTTGAGGAGCTGATTGCTATTTGATGCAGTGCTGCAGGACGTGCCAACGGATGATGAACAATCCGAAGGTGCTGCGAGGGCCTTAATATCTAGCGAGTTCAGGGCTGCTGCATTTTCCAGTGCAGACCACATTCCGCGATCTTCCTGGTTTGTGAGCCTTGCTTCCAAGGATTGAAAATCTCACCTCTCTTCCGGATTGGGTGGCATCTGGCAGAACCGTAAGCTTCTTACAGGGTGGGGGCCAACGGGACAGTAAGGGCAGGCTATGTACCCAACATGTCGTTTGCCATGTTGCGCTGTCTGTGTGAGATCCAAGGAACCGATTGAAAGAGCCAAGGCTCACTGGGCCAAGGCATCCGATGCTTCAAAGACTACTCACGCCCTCCTTCGCTGCTTGCCCTCCCCCGCCGACCCCACCACATGGCGGAATGATGGGATGGGGGGGGGAGCGTCAGGTGCAGGCAGAAGTGGGCCGACAGCAGGACTGCACCGTGGAGGCCCAGCTTACACGCTGTCGCAACATCTAGACTTGGAAAGATGTCAGATCGCAATACCTTCCAGCAGGCAGTCCGCCGTCAAAGTATCTTGGCCGGACAATTCCTGCTCTTTCTGGAACAGACATTCGTAACGGCCCCAGTTGCTCAGATCTGCTAGCGATTGTCTCATGACCGAGCAGTGGAAATCAACAAGCACTTGCGGCGTCAACCCTTGTGGCACAGGGGTTCTACGAGCTCCTCAGTTTGGCAAATGTTGCGCACTCAGCAACTAACCGTGGAGTCACGTTCGCAAGCTGCGCATAGACGTGCTGAAGTCTAAAGTGCATGCAATCCACTTCTGTGGCTCGCTTACTTAAGCCAATCTGCTTACAGGGAACATAACTTTCTGTCATGCGTGCTGGTTGCAAAATCTGATGCTTGCAAGCCAACCGCCGTAGCCAATCTTAGAAGGAGCTTCCCTTTGCTGCGCCTCCAGGTTGCTCCGGAGAAGCGCCGAGGCAGAAAAGACGTGCGGTGTTTTCGGTCGAATGCCCAAGTGAAAGTCGCCCATCTGCAGGTGCCCATGCAATTGCGAGAGATGCAGATGCACAAAGACTTTCCGACCTCCAGGCTCCCCTAAACCCTAAACCCTAAACCCTATCAGTCCTTCAGTGTGCCGGTGCACTCTCGGCCGGCTCATGGAGCGCATGTCCTCGCCGCCTTGGTCAGCGGCCTCTTCGTCTTCTCCGGCCGGTAGAATACACTATAAGATACGATATACGATACTATATAAGATAGTACCCAAGATACTGCACAAGATATTATGTAAGATACTGTAAGCTACTATACGTTGCTATAAGATTCTATAATACACAAAAAATACCATACTATGAGATACTATAAGATGCTGCATAAGATGCTATATAATATACTACACTGCACGGCAGCCGCATGCACACTAGTATGTACTTGCCTTTGCTACGGTTAAATTGATGGGCTTGTGAAAAGTTAGCCTCTGCAACCATGCGTGTAAGCGCACGGAAGTCTTCAGCGAGCATGGCATGCGTGCACGACAGGGTATATGCAGAGGCATTTCGCTTTACAGGTGCTTGTGTTGTTCTTCATCACGAGGGCGTGCGTGGAGACAGCAGTGCCAACGTGAATCCAACTCAGGAACATCTGGAGACTTTGCACAGGGCAGAAGTAGCACTAAACAGCACCATGGACATTTGCTCTGCTTCATTGCTTCCTACATCGGTATGATCATACTTGCGCAGGCAATCTTCGTCACACTTCGCGAAGAAGCTCACAGCAACCCAGAGCCATGGCTAAACAAAGCGTAGGTGAAATGCAGTCAGACATTCCCCTGCATGCGTTTTGGAACTGAATTTGAAGGAATTTGCTGGGCAGCCACTCTGGTACTACGTCCTCACCAAAGCTTCCAGCCTAGTTTCGCGAAAGATTGAAGATGGAATTTATTGCGGCTGGTTCACGTGTAGATCGAGCTTCGCAGGAGGTCGTGGACGGAGGGCAGGACGTTGGCAGCTCTAAGCCCTAAGCCTTTACACCCTAATGCCAAAACCCTACACCCTTAAGCCCGTAACCCTAAACCCTAAATCCTAAATCCCTACACCTTAATCCTCAAACCTAAAATCCTTAAATCCCCAATCCCAAACCCAAAAACCATAAACCCCACCGAGGCAAAAGGCTCCCTTGCGAGCGACATGCTCTTCAGTGCTGCAGCGTCCTCAACAATCCTTTCGCTCCCTGAATCCTGACCCAACGGTTATACTAGTAAAAGCAATCATAGCAACAACAACAACAACAATGAAATCAATAATAGCACTAGTCATCATACTGATGATACTGATAACCATCCATACCATAGGAACAGTAGCAACAGAATAGTAAGAAGAAGAAAGTTAACAGCAAGCCAATAATAATGATTCTACGTATTAGCATTGGAAAGGGTATGCGGTATTAGACAGCGTATCAGTTGCGTATCCGTGCTCGTATTAAGGAAGGGGGGTGTGTGCGTTAATGCCGAAGGCCTGGGCGGTCGCCGGCGGCAGTGCTGGAAGCCCAGAAAGTCGAACATGCACTCGGTTTCTTTGTTCAGGGTTTAGGGTTTTAGGGTTTAGGAAGGTTTACAGGGTTTAGGGTCTGGGGTTGAAGCCTCTTCGTTGTGGACTCCGATGTTTGACGACGGTGTTCAAGCCGTGCGCGTGTGTGATGATTGCAGGCTGAAGCGGTGCGGGAATGCAGCCAGCTGAGTTGTTTGGAGTGGGAATCCTTCATGGCAAAGCGGCATTTGAGACCAAGGAACCTAGCTTGTGCATGCTTTACAGGTGTCGAGCGAGCTCGACTACAAGTGATGGAAGCATTGGCGGTGACATCTGTGTCGAACGCAGTGCCGGAGCTGCAGCGAACAACTTTTCTAGCATTCAAACGTCATCTGCTTCGTACATGTCGTGTTTCATAATGTAGGAAGTCTGTGAACCAGTCTGTGAGCCTTGACCAAGCAGGTGCTTAGCAACTTATGCCGTGGGCTGCGGCCTCCGCAGCGCGAGGCGCGGTGAAGGGTCGGTTTAGCATCAATCACGGCCGGCGAAGGCCCCATCGAAGTCTTGAAGCCCTCCCTGAACCTAGATCCTAACTCCTAAACCCTAAACACCCCTGAACCCTAAACCCTTAAACCCTACACCCGTAAACTTTTTAAACCCCTAAACTCCTAAAACCCAAACTTTTAAACCCCTGAAGCCCCGAACCCCTAAACCTCTAGACCCCTAAACACCCAAGGGGAACGTCTCTCAGTTGCCCTGCTTGAAGGCTCATGGGTAGTTATAAGTGGGGTTATAAGTAGGGTAACTATACTTATAACCCATATTAGGGGACTTATAACCCCACTTATAACTACCCCTAAGCCCTATAGACAACCCTTTAAAGGAACCCTTAAATTAAAGGAACCCCACCTTTTAACTACCCATGAACCTCCAAGTGGCCCTTCGGTGGATTTTGCAGGTCTACGTGGCGAGTGAACCACGGAGAAGCTCCAAGGTCTCAGCCTCGTCACGTTTTGCCCTGATGTTAGCCTATTGTAATTATAGGCAACTATAGGGTTTAGGGGTTAGTGTACTATCATTCTTATTATGGCTATTTTTACTAAGATGTTAGTTGATTATAGGCAATTATAGGGTTTGGGTAATTATAGGGTTAGGGCTTAGGGGCCTATTCTAGGCAATTATAGGGCTTAGGGGCCCATTATAGGCAATTATTGGGTTTAGGATTTAGTGCGCTATCATTCTTATTATTGTTATTTGTATTACTATTGCTGACTGCTGCACTTTATTTCCTTTCACGCTTGTCTCGCTTGCATCTGCTTGGACGTGCTAAGTTCTTGACCCAGCTGAACGGCACGGAGCTGAAAGTCTGAGAAAGCGTCTAACGCTCGCGGCGTTTCATCGCGGCCATGTCCCGTTGCGACGAATCCTTGACTCTCAGGTCAATCCGAGTTGGGCGCCAAAGTCCGGATCCCGCTTTTTGCTTGTCCGGTGTCGCTACGCCCCTAGACAGAGAGACCTAAATGCATTGAGCTTCTTGACTCTTCCGAGGCTTCACTCCACAGGGCAAACAAGAGTATTGAGGTGCGATGAGAGGGTGATTTCAAAGCTTTGAGATTCGTTTTTTTTTTGGGTTGGGGTTTAAGGATTTTTAGAGTTTGGGGTTTTGAGGTGTAGGGTTTTGGGTTTTAGGATTGGATGCGCCGTTTCTAAGCCCTCGGCCCCAAACCCTAAACCTTTAAAGCCTGATCCCTAAACCCCAGACCCTAAACCCCAGACCCTAAGCCCTGAACCCTAAACCCTGAACCCTAAACCCTAAACCCTAAACTTCAGGGTTTAGGGTAAACCCTAAACCCTGAACCCTAAACCCTAAACTTCAGGGTTTAGGGTTAATCCCCTCCCCCTCCACCTACGCTCTTATGGCCAGGCCTCTCGGGCCTTCAAGCACAACCAGACGGTGGCGAGGGAGGCGGCAGCTTTGTGAGCGATGATCAATATCGGTTTTTGGTAAAACCAATATTTGTTGTTTGTATAAATGTGAAGATGGTTGCTTTATTATATTTATTTTCAGCTACTAGTGGAATTCTCTTGCCTGATTATGTGCTCATGTTTACGATTACAGTTACTACTAAAATTACGATTGAATTTCTATTACAATTACCATTGCTATTGCTATGGCTGTTATTTGCGCAGAGTCTGTCGTCTGGCATCTGTTCCAGTACTTTCCCATGTTTATAGTCTTCTTCGAGGCAACTGCAAAGGCTGATGGCCAGCGCAAGTTGAGCCCCACTATATCCCACTATGGATGACAGATGACGACAGACTAGGTGATGCTTTCTTTGCAATCGTCGGTCACGCCTCCGTCACAAAGCATTTTCAATGCCCTGCCATCTTGTCAGCATGATCATCTCTCCGCGGTCCTTGGCTATGCCTGTGTGGTTGCATGAGGGACCGAAGCTGTTGGGAATGTCAGTGTCCTTGAGCACGGAGCAGTGACGATATTCTGCCCTGGGAAGGTGGATGTGCTCATCATAAGGATCACGGGCGAGGCCAGATTCCTGCGTGCCCCACACGACCCAGAGAACCCACTCCCCCCTGAATTAAGGAATAATACACCTTAAATTATATTATTAAGGCCCCTATAATTTTTGAGTATATTTCTTATTTCTTAATTAAGGGGTATTTGGGTTCTCTGGGGATGCCATGCTGTGATCTGGCGTCTCAGCACCACAGGAAGCGGCGCTCCTCCACATGCCCATCAGCTCTACTGTGAAGGCGCTCGCCTCTGCTCTGCCTTCTGGGTAGTTCTCTAAATTAGGATCCCTTTTAGGGTTCTTTTTTTTGGGTGCCGTACTATATTGGGGATCTAACAAGGGACCCTAGTTTAGAGAACTACCCTTCTCGTGAAGGAAGCAGGAGCTGAGCTCAAGCCATGAATGCTTCTCGTCAAGTCTTGTACTATCAGAAATTACAACATACCACAATACACGAGAGCACTCTAATATTCCATGGTATCCCATGACATGCTGTGATGTCAGAGAAAGTGTTGTGTTTACCGTCGGGCAGGATCTTCAAGACCGCCTCGCCGCCAGGATCTTTGTCTTTTGGGCTTGTGAGCCCAACGGTGCTCTCCAAGCTTTCTCGTAGCACGCGCTGAGGCCGTTGAGAGTGTGCCTGTGTGGCGCCAAGACCGGACTGGCCACACTCTACTGTAATTTATCGTAGTCTAACTTAACATACTACAAACTACTACAAGGAACTCTAATCTACTACAGTTAACCATGCTATTAGAGAAAGTCTTGGCTCAGTGGCCGAGCTGCGAGCATAGCTGGCTCAAGCTGTCACTGAGCAGCTGCCAGAGCTGTCAGGCTCAACATCAAGTGCTCCTTTTCGAGAATAAGGAGCTTTCTGTCCTGGGCTCAAAGAAAGGTTCGCCAGCTCTGTGTCATGGTTTTGATCGAGTTGAGCCTGAGGCTCAAACTCCCGTAAAGAGCTTGCGAAGGGACAGGGAAAGCGTGGTGGCCGCTAGCTTACGCCTCCGAGGAGGCAGAGACAAGTCCCTATTTCTCATCGCGCACTGCAGAATGCTCATGAACTGATCTGTTGCCAAGTTCTGTACCCTTTACTACAAGTCTGGCCCTCAGCGATGCTCGACGGTGCGACCTTCAATGCACTTCCGATGCAAACACCAGATGTGGTCGAGAGCTGCCATGCAGACTTCAGACCACGATGCATTTTTTGCATGGCTCACTCGAGCTGTCATCAACTTTAACCGGCTGTGAAATGAGTTGGGCATGCACAAGGTCGGAAGAATTGGTGCACCGGATCGAGGCCATTGCTTCAGTACGTACGTCACTCCATGTGCAGACTTTGCCTCCGATTGTTTGCCTTCGTAGCGATCAGCTTGAGCTGCAGGCGGCGATGTTGAAGATCGCGCAGTGCTCGCAGCTGGATCTGGACATGCCATCGCTGCTGGGTGGGCGATGGCCTTATGTTGCACTGGAAGACGGCTGCCCCCGTGTATCGGAACCCACGTTTAGAGAGCGCCTCGCCGTGCGGCCAAATTTCAAGGTCCCAGGGTAGATGCAGCTCTTGTCGTAGCTGCTGCTGCTGCTGTTGCTGCTGCTGCTGCTGCTGCTGCTCTGCCTTGCTCACTCTGAGTATGGTGCCGCCTTAGCTGTGAACGAACGGGCATTTGATGCGCGTGGACTGCGTTGCTTCTTCGGGTTGAATATTCGCAGCCTGGTGCATCTCTGTTCGAAGTCCCAAGTTGCACTGTTACCGTTGGCGAAATCTCTGCATCCGGTGACAGAAGGATCGTCCCACCTTGCGAACAACACTTGGACCACGAGGTCGGCCCAAAGCCTCGTCACCGGTGTTTCGCCAGTGATGCCGTACCTTCGCACTATGTCGCACGCCTGCTTCATGCATATCTCGGCTTTGGCGACGGGAGACTGCAAAGGAGGAGATTTACACGACGGCTGCTCTGATTTGCGAGAGCACTCGCTCTGACTCCACGTCGTGCAGGCACAGCGAATGCTCTTCTGCAAGTCAGAGCATCCGTCGTGTGGACGTGGCTCCGGTTCCAGACCCTGGAAGCGCCTTTGGCGCTCCCCATGCGAAATTCTTTAACATCGACGTTTTCGACAGGTAACCGCGATACGGCGGTTCCACTGTTGGGTACCTTCGCTTCAAGCGAAGGGGCCAGGCCTGGAAAAAAGCCGGCGGATCACGGCCCAGGGCTGCAGCTTCGCTGCACTGCACGCCAGGGAAGCCGCTCGGCGGTAGAGTAGATCTCGGTGTGGTAGTTATCGTAACCGGATCCCCTTTGCAACATCATGCTGCAGCCGTCCGACGCTGTGCTTGTCCCGAAGAAAGGAGAAGCTGTAGCCGCTTGCCGTTTGATGCTGTTTGATCGTTTGACTTGCAGACAGCTGCTGAATTGAACAGAGCTGTTGCTTTGAACCGAGAGGCAACTGGCAGATCCAGCAATATGCCTGATCTACGGCACCAGCATGTTCGACACTACGGCAACTTGGCATTGGAATTCTGAGAACTGTGTGCTGCAAAGCGCGAACTGCCCATAGTCTCCATGTTTCTCAAGCTCTTATTCACGATTGAGAGATTCGTCTTGCTTTGAAGTCTTTCGTCCCAAGTTCAGTTCCCTGCGTCCGGCATCAAGCTTGCTAGAAGGTGGCGCGGCCCGGAGGAGGAGAGCGACGCCAGGCAGAGATCCCAGCTCATATTGTGCCAGTCGGCGGCATTGCCCCCCCCCACCCCCCCAGCGAGCATCCCTCAGAGAGGAGACTAGGGGCCTTTGTGATTAGAATAGGGTTTTGGGCTCCTGGATAGTATGACTACAAAAAGGGAACCCTAAGAATCATATGGGTAATTGAATCATATGGGTAATTATTCATAGGTTACGCCAGCTTACAGGGTTAGAAGGAGGGGCCTTGTGGATGTTCATCCCACCACACCTCATGAGCGCAACAGGGCGGCCGGCGGGTGGCGATTTCGGTCAAAAAGAATGAGACAGTAAAGGCATGGGCCCCAGACGCGCTAGACTTGGGCAGTGCTGGCTATGCCACTGTACTTTCCGAGGCTTTAGGTGACATTGGTGCAACACTGCCCATCGAGATCCCTGTGAGCCCTACTCGAGCTCGAAGCTTGGCTCGGCTTTCGTGTCTGTGCCAGAGAGAGCGAGGGAGTCAGTGAGGGAGAAGAGGTTGAGGGGAGACAGATAGAATTACTCGCAAAATTGCTCCACGTCGACTACACGAGGTTTTGCGCACTCCCCGTGCCTTCTGCCTCTAGAAGTGAGAGTGAGAGGGGAAGCGACGCTGCGGCACCCAAGCGAATCCACCAAGCAGCCAAAGATCCAAGACAAAACGGTGCATGCGAAGGGCTGGTGGTCGCGACCCACAGCCTGAAGACCTCGAGAAAAAATCCGCGCATCATTCTCGAGTTCGAAGCTCTCGGAACGTGGACGGAGCTTGGGATAACTGCGACGGAGTCTTCACGTGACTGGCGGGCGAAGGCCTGTCACAGGGCAGGCCGTTGCGGAAACATGGGACTGAACCCGAAGAGTTCCTGCATCATGTGATGTGGGACGGATGGCGACATGTAGAGGTCCAAGAACACCGATTGAGGTCTTGAGCCCACCGATCCCCACTCCAACGTCTCCGCGGAAGCAGTCACTTCAGGCGAGGATGCCTGGAGTTTGCTTCACATGCTGCATTCAGCTGCAGGGTATGTGATGCCTGACCAGTCTGTGGCGTGGCTGGAGAGCATTCATCTTAGACCCCCTGCTGTCAGTTGACGATGATGGACATTCTTCGCACTACGACAGAGGCTGGCTTGCTGCAGGATTGCAACTTTGTGGTACCTTTATCATCGTAGTTCAGAATCTCCAGATTCCTGAAAAGGTATGTCGGTACTTCCTAATTTTCGGCATGGAGCCATGCTAGCAGCAACGTCTCTGTTGACAAAGCTTACGTACAGCTATGCCAGTATGCCAGTGGACATGCAGCTCTGCCAAGAACACACTTGGACTTGACGACTTGTCCATCCGCTTGGCAGCTCGTCCGCGGCCATGCCTGGGGAGTGCCAAGAACAGGCCAGTACTCGGTGCAGGCAAGTGTGGGTGCGCTGGTCTGGTAGCCATGTGAACATGGATGTTTCACTGCAGCTTCAAAATCTCTCTCCAGACCTTGATGTTTGGGAAAGGTGGACACTCCTTGGCAGATGCAGGTGGTGTGTGAGATCTTGGAGACAATTTCTCAGTGACCAAACCCGTGACTCTGCAATTGCTTCAAGCTATATTGCCGAGGTTGAGCACAAGCTTGCTCAAAAAGCCTCTCGTGCCACAGGTGCTTGCCCTTACCGCGGCCTTCTGCTTCCGTCAAGCATTCTGCGAAGATTCGAGTCCCAGTGATCGCAATGAAATCGTCGCTGAGCCTGCGGAGGCCAATCTCAGTACGTCGCTTCGTCTTCTACAGGAACTAGAGGAGGTCGGCTGGAGCTCAAATGTCGTGGAGATCCACTGATCGGGGCATTTGAGAGGCTGGGCTGCCGGCAAGTTACCAAGTTGAGTTCATCGAGCAGCGCCGGCGATCTGCTGCCTTCTTAGGCCGCATGTGGTGGTTCTCTTCATGTTGGGTTTCGCCAGGGTGCAAGCTGCTGCGAGGATCCATTCCGACCACGCCAGGGACTCCCGAGAAGCCTGGTTCGCGCCACAGTGACCGGGACCGGGACCTGCGATGGCCTGCGTCTCTTCTTTGCGCGGGCAGCAGTATTCAGCAGTTCATGAAGCACGGCGGCAGGAGTTGCCCTTTGGAAGACGGGACACCTCGTCCGAGAGCCGGAGACGCGACAACACGATGGAGCGATCGTAGAAAGCTGTAAGGCTCTGTAAGACTTAAGACGCACCGGTGTCATCCTGTCAGCACTTCTCTGAGAGCATTGCATCTACCGTCAAAGTGCAGGATGGTCCCAACTTCACACGCCGAGACACCTCTCGCGAGCGCGATGACGGTCTGTCTTGGCGGCGAGAGAATGCGATGCAGGCCACCTCTACTTTCAATGCGCGGGGATATGTCCACGTCCATGTGCGCAGGACTCTGTGTCTCCACCGCCCGTGAGGTACGGCGGGTAGGAGTTATAATCCAGTACATGTCACAGGTCAGATCTGATCGGGGACGGTCCTGCGATGCTCTAAGGGAGGCCGACTACCAACGTGGTCTCCATGCTGTCAGCGCCTTCGTCAAAGCCATGCAGGATGCGTGGGCGGGGTTTCAGCAGGGGTCTGCTTCCAGGTACATCGGGGCCCCGTCTGTGAGACTGTCTGTGCTGTTGCACCCTAAAGCCTAAACCCGAAATGTAGCCAGGACTTCTACCAAGAGTTTATGCCGTTGCGGGCATATGCGGTGGCAAATATGTCCTTCTGCCTCCAGGCTCGGATGTGGATGGCAGCTCCCGATGACAGCCCCCACGTAAATCCCATTATCTCATGCGTACTCTCGCACACAATATGCACCATAATGAGCCGCAATGTAATACTGTATAACATATGATATATACAAGAATACTATGATATATACCATGTTTTGTATTATAGTATACACCACACTATACACTACAATATCTGCGTTGCTTTTTGCTATATAACGTATACATTGAATCGATCATACTATGACTGGGTTCTTGGCTAGGGATTTAGTTTAAGTTGCCATAATAGGGATCTATTGTAAATGATAGGGTTTCTTTATTCTGGTAACTTAAACTAAGTCCCTTAACAAGAACCCAGATGATATATGCTAGTGCTCATGGGAAGTTCAAGCTGCAGAGGCCTCCTCATCAGGTTCTCAAGTCTTTTCACTTCGCAGACTCGGTGGCGTAGGTACAGTCTTATAGGGTTTAGGGTTAAGGGTATAGCATTTGTAGAGTAGAGTACAGTATACTCTGCTCTAGTATCGTATGGTATACACACAAGCTTCCTCACCCCCGATCTTCGTCTTGGAACACCAGCTTGCGAAACCTCACGGGTCACAGCTTGCAGAGAAGTCTGGGGCTTCTTCTGCTGCACTTTTTCCTGGCATCGGTGACAGGCCGAGAAAGCCTACAGAGAATCCACCAAGGCTGGGCGCTATGCCTGCGGTGTAGCGTTCAGGGTTTCGAGTTTGGGGAAGGGCAGCGTTGACATCGGGTTCGGCTTGAGTTTTGCGCTTATCAAAGCTGCGGCTTTGGGTTTCGGCCAGGTCCTTCGCGTGGCTCAAGGTGCCTTGGTCTTTCCAGAGGGGCTTGGTTCACTCATCCAAGTTAGACAACAGTGGCTGTCGGCTGTGCCTGAAGCAAAGAGCCCCGCTGCCAAGATCTGGAGAACATGTGCGCCCTACCGCCGAACTGTACAAGCGTGGACTGCGTCTTGCAGGCACACCTTGCAGTTCTTAAATCGATTTTCTCGCACTCATTCCCACCGCCGGTGGAAGCTGCCCTGCTTTTCCGCGCAGGTTGAGGTGTGGTGAGTGTCAAAAAGTGCAAAACTGGTTGTATGGCACCAGTATGTGATGAATTGCAATGACCTTAGTTAGCAGTTACTGCAGCTAGCGTGCTCGGAGGCGGACATCGGAGGAATGACAGCATCACGCATGCACAAGTGCGGCATGTAAAGAAGATGTTCTTTCCATGCCGATTCTCGCTTCTGCGGCAGGCAGCCAACCTCGCCTGCAATCAGTTGCAGGCAGGATAGTGCCCTCCTCTGTCTGAGTCCACCGCCAGTCCAAAATTTGTCGGTTTCTTGTTGCAGCCAGGCTGATGAAGCAGACATCTGTTCATCTATTCTATCTATTCGGTCATTTTCGGGAAAGATTGAACCGAACCGATTTGCAGTCCCTACTAGGAAGCAAAAAGACATTGACTGACACAGGGAATCGAGCGTTGTTTTTCCAACTGTTGCCTATCTTTTGCCAGGCCATGGCTGAGCAGGGTATACCGATCGTCTATCCACACGTGGAGTGCCCCAGCGACAGCTTCTTTTTATCTTGTATTTTTTGTTTTATGGACTCACCGCAAGACTCCTGTGTGCGCTTCCGTTCAGGTACGTGCGTTGTGCGATTGATAGTGGCGGACCTAGCAGAGTGTAGCATCTCATGACCAGACTTTGGCCACCTTTTCCGCATGTCAAACGTGTTCTTAGGCGCTGGACTCGCCTTTCTCAACAGTGATGCCCTTAGACTCTCCCCGAAAGCGGTTCACGGCAGCGCCACACTGGATCTCAGGCCCTCCAGCTGCAGAGCCTGCGCAGCGGCTGCGATGGGCCGAGGCGCATTACTGCAAGCACCGTCCTGAAACAGAAAGGCAGCAAGCTCTGCTTGTACACATCAAGTAAAGGAGACTTCAACTTCGTTAGACAGTCAAGTCATGCTGTCTTCGAAGGGAGTGTGAATGCCCATCCCTGTGCAGGGCATCATGTCTGTCCAGCTCGCGCCACTTCCAAGCTTCGATCAGACGTTGAAGCGCATTGCGAGGCTGATGCCGAACGAAGCTTCCGTTTAGAAGAGCAGGTTTCAGTGCCAGATGTGCGCACACACCGAATGGGCGTGTTGGTGTTGAGGCTGGAGTCGAACTGATAGCTCTTTTTCTCAGAGGCTCTGAGAAGCGACAGAAAGCAAGAGAAACTGATGATTGCTAGCCGAGCATGCTCATATATTCCACCAGGAATTTCCAGAGAATCTAGTGATTCTGTGGCTTGAAACGCGGCTTTCCGAACTACACCTCCTCGTAAGTCTTTCTCTCTGAGAGGTCCATTGACGAAGAGCAGCTTGCGGAACTGGCAGCTAACCCAGAGCCGCCGGAGGAGCGCCGCGGGATCCGACTCGGGAACCCTAAACCCTAAACATCCCTAAAGGTGCTTAAAAAAAAAAACAACCCTAAACCCTAAATGGATGCTTTCTTTAGATGGTGCAGTGCGGTGAAACATGACGGCCAGCTCCTACTAGAGTATCGCATTTGCCACCTCCAAGCCCTCTGGTCCTCGCAGAACATGCAGCGTGGTGCTTTGGGCACCGGCATCGAGCGGCTTTTCGACGCTGCCTGAGACTGCCTCACTGCCTTGCGAGTCTCTGAGCCCGAAACCCCTGGAGCCATTGAATTGGTTCATCATCATTAGGATCAGTATTATGTCATTATACTGTACTATATTGTTTGTTATTCCTATCACCAATACTATTACTGTTATTATGCTATACTATATTGTTATTATGATCACTACTATTCTTTATTGCTGTTATTATCAGCTATGATCTCATTCCCTTCGTCCCCCCAGGCAGCTCTGGCCTGGGTTTTGGACCCGCAGTGCAACTGCGACCGGCGCTGGTCGCAATCCCGACAGCTGCTCTTGGACGCAGAAGGTGGGCGGCCGTTCGAAACCATGTCAGATTCTTGGGTTTTCTATACCGATATGTTTAAGAGATTTGAAGAGTTTAGATTGTAGATTACATATCACGCAGTTTTTAGTAGACAGTTGATTGTGTGCGATGCCTTCAGCGAGCGTGCTGTAGGCTGACCTTAGGCTTCCGCTTGCCGCATCTGTCGGTGGCTCAATGTCGAGCCGTCTATCACAGATATGGATCTCCAGTCCCAAGTTAAAGCACGGCAGACAACACCCAGAAGATCGGGCCCCAAGTTCAGACTGGCCCTTTCCATCAAGCCTCTTTCGTCGACAGCAAGCAGAAATGCGATGCTGACAAGCAGGAGTAAGCACATGCGGCAAGAGCCGCCGTCCTCAAACAGTTGCGTTCCAGACAACAGTAGGCACTGATGCGTTTAACAGAGCCTCTGCGATGCTATGGGACTGACAAGGGTCAACCTTGTGCTATTAGCCAGCCCGCTGCTTTGGGCACCCTGCTTCCTGCGCAGCAGGCTGCCGTCATTGGATTCCGACTTCCACGCTATCCGCTCTATAGGATGTGCATGACTGACTTACGGTATCTCTTTCTTTTCGATGGTGCAGGCCCTCATTGAGAACTCGGACGGTGTGTGGAGCTACCTCTGCGCAAGCCTCCAAAGCTGAGGCGAGGCTCCTGTATTCAAGTGGAGACATTGTTTTCAGAGCCGAGCTTGGTCTCACGACCTAGCATAGCTTGGCGCCGGAGAAGGCAAGAACGGTTGCTCAACTTGATTTCAGGCCCTTCGTGCCCTAGGGCTGGACTATGTGCCGTCCAAAGAGGAGTTGCGGCTCCTTGCTGCAAACTTAAAGGTTCAGAGTGTAGGGTTAAAGTTGTGAGAGGAGAGGTGATCCACACATCGCTCGAAACCCTAAAGCCTTCGCAGGCGCACCTTTCGGCGTCTTGCTGCGCGATCGCATCCAGACGTCGCGAGTGGCAGCGACGAGTCCTTCCGACGAGTCGTGGACTCTAAGACTGCAGCAGGGCGGCTTAAGTAAGGAGGCATCTTAGCTGCCAGAGTGCTCCAAGATTGTGCAGCAGGAGCCCTATGCAAAAGAGTCTTGGGATTTCACATCGATGATGTCCACGACTGGCGATGCATTCCCTGCATCAAATCTAAGGATGCGTACCGCGTCTTGCAAGGGTTGGACGACGCAGAGCTGCTTTCCGCAGGACGGGGTCCCAGTCAGCACTAGGGGATTGAGGAAGGTATCGTGACGCAGCAGCCTCAGAAGCATTTATCCTTGTATAGTAACCTCATTATACTCTGATTCTGGTGGTTATGGGCTTAAAGTACCCTGTATATAGTCTTATATGAACCGGTTTCGCTTAAAGTAATCCATATAGTCTCATAGTGACCTTTGCGAGAACCTTGTGTTGTACAATCCGGGACGAGGCTTTGAGGGTTTAGGTTTTAGGTTTTAGGGTTTAGGGTTTTAGGTTTTTGGGGCGTAGGGGTTTAGGCCTTGTATTTTTGCGGGCGACGTCTGAGCGGATGCCTTTCTGGCCATCCCTGTCTCGTATCCAAAAAGTTAAGGGGAGATCGCCTAGTGTTTCAAGCAGTACTAAAAATAGCCTACTATAATTTGAGTAATCAATAATAGGCCGCAGCATTACTATGAAAGAGTATCAGTTTTCCGCTTCCTTTGCCGAGCTGACTCGGGCCTGACCGGGCCCCGTCAGATCCGGTTATAGCTTTTTTCGGAAGGTCTCTGAAAAGCTTGAGACAACAACAGCTTCGAAATGGGCTTCAGGGTTTGGGTGGAGTGTGCCTGCTAGGTGAAGAGCCAGCTGACGCAGTGGAGGAATTCCTCGCCGACTGGCTCGGAAAAGAATTCGCGGTCCCAGGCTGGGGCAATTTCGCTCAGATAGAGCTGCTTAGCTGATGTCATGACGGCGACATGCGCTAACCAGCATGGGCTTTTGCACCCGAAACCGTAAAATTTAAACTCTCTAAATGGCATTAACGTTAAAATAAGCAGAGCCTCCCAACAAAATCCGGGGCTGTAGTAGCAGCACCGTGCAACGCTACACCTTGACTTAGGGTTTCTGAGTTCTTCTTGATTTCACAGCCAGGAGAGACACAGATGATGATGGCTGGGCAGGGCGAGCTCCCGTTTTAAATACCTTCGTGAGAAGGCTACCTGGCGGGAGAAAGAACGATACCCTCAGGGTAGTATTATTATAGGATGTTGTGTTGGGTTCTGTTGCATTCTATCCCATCATGTCTTGTTAACTTTAACCTGTTCTGTCCTAGTGCAATCCCTTACACTACATTATGTGGTTGCCCCACAGGAACACAAGATAAATAGTCTGGTATGTAATATGATATGACAATAGCCTAATCCACCCCAACCCAATATACTACAACAAAACATAAGATAAACCCTAAACCCAAAACCCCAAACCCTAAACCCCACACCCTAAACCCTAAAACCCAAACCCTAAACCCTAAACCCTAAAACCCAAACCCTAAACCCTAAACCCCCAAACCCTAAACCCTAAAACAGTGCTCAGGCACGACGCTGCAGTCGAGGGCCTCGTCTCAGAAGGTGGGGGTTTGGGGTTTAGGATGGCCGGTTTAGGGGTTTACGCTTTAGGATGGCGGGTTTAGGGTTCAGGTGGAGGGTTTAGAATGTTGGGTAAAGGGTTTAGGGTGTATAGACTTGCATGAGTCTCCCAGGATCCGTCGTGCTCTTTCGTTTGCTGCAGCCCAAGATGGGCTTCGGATGGGGCATCGGTGTCTCGGAGAAATATTTCTAGCAACAGCTTTCGCAAAAACGACAAAACGTTGCCGCTGATCCTGGTAGACAGCGACAAGCATGCTTGGGAGAGCGCGTGCTTACAGCTAAGGTCATGTTGTGGCGGTGCAGGTGAACTACAGCAGGTGGCAGGGGTGCGCTCTGTCATGATCCTTGTATTTCGACAGCAACATTGCGTTCAGCCTATTACTGCAAGAGGATCTTGGTGATGATGGTTCCCTTGTGCCAGGAATGGGCCAAATGGCCTGCTTCATGTGCAGCCTATGTACCTGCGAGAGATCAGGAGCGTCTTGGCCAAGCCTTGCACATCGCACGCCTGGCGCAACGCAAGCAGTCAGTCTTACGGTACGTGGACGATGCAGGCACTCTGGGACTCTCTTTGTGTTTCGCGTTGCTAAGCCGCGTGCGATCGGCGATGTCTCACATCGCAAAAACCTACTAAGTACTGGGCGACTTGTTCGATGAAATTGCAATCTTCTGTTCCTCTGGTTGCCAGGAGTGGCGCTGCTTTGCTGGAAGATGATTGGGACGCTGATCCTCACTCGCATTGTCTATGCTTCATCTCAGTTGTTCGTGTTCCTACTCTGTCAATGCAGCACTTCTAGTGGGCTGCGGGCACTGAGGACATTGCCATCACGAGGGCGACCGATCGCTTGGAAGTCTTGGATGCGCGGCTTCAAAGCGACGGGACTTTGCAGCTGGAGGAGCCGAGTCGAGCTCACACGCGAGCGGCTGCTCGTCATGAGATTCTTTCTGGATGTGGGGTGATCGGGGTGCTGCGGGCGGTGGTGCGTGAGTGTAGTGAGCTGTGAAACGTGCGCCTCAGGTTCTGTCAGGAATGGTCCTGCTAGATCCTGCTGAGTAGAGTCGATCTCCCGCGCGAGCCCCCGAAGGGCCCTTGCAACTGCCAAGCGCCGTGCGCAACTGCAAGCGAAAAGAAAGTGCAATACCGGAATGCAAACCCTAAACCCTAAACCCTAAACCCTAAACCCTAAACCAAATGATTCGACGTCTGATCCGAACATTGGCAGGTTTCGCAGAAGAGCTCCCGCCTCGGAGATGTGGCAGTAGCTTGGAGATGCGGGCCGAAAGCTTCCCAGCGACTCCAATATCCCTTAATTAGGGAATATACCTTAAATCATATTAAGGATCCTACTATAATTTAAGGAATATTCCTTAATTAAGGAATATTGGAGTCTCTGGGTTGGCCTAGGCTGGCATCTTGGACGTCTGCTTCGGCAGAGCCTCGCCGGATGAATCGAGCAAAGCAGCTGCTCATGGAGGTGCCGGCTCGATGACGAGGGCTTTAGGTTTTTAGGGCTTTAGGGTATTAGGTTTTAGGGCTTTAGGGTTTAGGGTTTACATAGGGCCTTGGCAATTTAGGGTTTGCGGTTTGGGGGACCCTGTGCAGCTGACGGCCTTTGGAAATTCCTTCAGAGAGACATGATTATTACGATGATGATGAGTATGAGTATTATTAGTATCACCATGATTTAAAACGTCCTTTTCCTATTATCACTGAGATTAATAGCAATGATTAGTTTTTACCCTAAACCCTAAACCCTAAACCCTAAACCCTAAACCCCGAAGCTGGGAGGTCTGGACTTGGGTTGGAAGCGGATGCAGCGGCGGCCAGGGGCTCGGGAAAGCGTTTCGTCGGCCCGCATGGAGGGTATTTTAGGGTTTAGGGTTTAGGGTTTAGGGTTTAGGGATCCTCATGTGCAACTGGGCTCTTGTGGCTGCTTCGGCTGTCTGCGTTGCCGAGTGGAATATAGCCAATAAGAGTGCAACAGAATAGGATGAGTCGCCTTGGTCAGCCTTGGTCGAATTCTGCAGTTCAAGCTCTGCGGACGCTCTTCTGCTGGTTGACACTAGCGGTCGCGATCGCACCTGTCGTGCTGCGCTCAGTCATGAGGGACATGAGCATTCGACTCTGCGAGAATTCCAATGTGGCTTGAGGCGGAGCAGGGAGCACGACTGAGACCCGTGCACAGGCGCGCATGTGCTTCTTACTTCTTCACATCCGCGGACCGCCGCTGCGCTGAAGTTTGGGAGTTGGGACATGCGATCGCCTTCTGCCAGCATCATCAAGACCGGCCTCCAACGCGTGGACTCCGCTCCGGCCGCGGGCCGCGCCAGCGCCGCAGCGAAGGTGGTCCCGAAAAGAGACCCTAAACTAATCTCCTGAAGAGGAAGGCAGGATGTCGTCGATTCCCTAAGGCCCTAAATCCTAAACCCTGGGCAGATGGGCTTGTGCAGGCCTGGACGTCCGTGCTTTTCCTTTTGGATAGCAGCGCCGAGGCCAGGGGCTGTCGGGTGTGGTGGTGATGCTCTAGTATAGTAGAAATTGGAGTACATACTAAGGTGTATATTCTCACAAATATGCCTATAATATGCATATATCTATCTATCTATCTATCTATCTATCTATCTACCTATCTAATATGCCTATCTATCTAATATGCCTATCTATCCATCTATCTATCCATCTATCTATCTATCTATCTATCTATCTATCTGTGGACATATATGTGTGTACATATACGACTATGTACACAGAGAGAGGGAGAGAGATATATACATACATAGACGCCTTTTTTGTAGATGTTCACGCTGCTTACGCATTGAGTGTATGTAAAAAATAAATACACATACGTAAATACATACATGAACACATACATGCATGCAAAAGCAGTGTTCGCATCTTGGCAGGCGTGGTGGTGGCTCAAAGGCATTCGATCGTCTTCCCAGGCAGCTGTGAGTGTTGCCCTGTTGCACAAAAGTTCCTGATTCTGGTGGGCTGGTCATGGTGGTGATTGTGGTTGTGGTCGCCGTCGTCGTCATCGACGTCGCTGTCGCTGCTGCTGCCTGCGTGTTGTTTGGTCAAGTACATGATCAAGAAAGAAGACGAATGTTCACGCCGCTCCTAAACGATGATGGGATCTCTGGCAGGGCATCGGCTCCCGACCAATGCGCAGTCAAGTGCTAAAGTTTGTGCTGCCAGAGCAAAGCCTCGCTACACCCTGCATCAGAGGCTTCAAGCTTCGATCCTAAATCCTGCACTTGTTTCTGGCAGCAGACAGCAAAGAGATTCCTCTTTCTCCGAAGTCTTGCAACTACAGGCTTGCCTCCAGGCTCACGGGTGTTTACTCGGTTCTTATTGCCCACGAATCAGAGCCTCAGAGGGGCGTTCTAAGTCTGTCCAGTCCTGCAGGACATCCTGAGGTCTCGTCAGCTAACGCTGGTTTCCCGTAGTGTCGACGGCCCCAGTCTTGTTGCAGGCACCGAGTCCATGGACAAACAGCGAAGATGGTGGCGTTGGTGCCATCACCTCGGATGCATTGTGACATTGTGTGACCTTGCGTGCTATGGGGTGATGCGAGGTGCATGTGTTTACAACTTAAACCTTGTTGGCGGAGTGGCAGGGCTCGGATGTGGTAAGGTCGCCAATCCCATGTTTGGCAAGCCGGAAGATGCCTGGCAGCAGGCATGCCATGCTTGCACACGTGCGTAGAAAGACCGTAGATGTTTGCCCATCTTCAGGGCGAAGACCCTTTCGATGGTGTCGGCATCCCAGAATCAAAGACTCCTCACACTCTGCTAGAAAAGCTCTTCCTGTCTTCTACGTATAGTTCTAGGCTTACTCGTGCTACGTGTCACGCGTGGGCAACTTACAGCGATTGCGAAGCACCAAGAACGATCCGACAGCAGCTGCTCTGGAGTTTGACCGGGAATTGGACAAGGCAAAGTTCAGCCAATTCCTGCTTTTGACGCGTGTTGAAGTCAAGACCCGTGGACGATAACTGCATCAGGAAATTGACGAGGTTCTAAAGGATGCAGCCGCCCAAGCTTGACAGTGTCTATGGTAGGAAGACTCGCATGCATTAGCACGTGCATTCCCTTGACCCATCTGCTAAATCTAACAAAACTGCGTGTGGGTTGGTCTCTTTTTGCCTGCCTGTCGTCTGTCGGTCCACCTCCCTGTCTCTCTCTCTCTCTGTGTTCACTTCTGTGTTCCCCAAGACCATGAACTGTTCCGGGCCCCATGTCTGCAGCAAGGATGGCGGCTATGCATTCTGAGCTTGGACGTGCTGTTGCTTGGTGTTTGCCAGGAGATGGCCTGCTTGCGCAAACTTGTACAGCCTAGATGATGGTAGCTAGCCGCATAAAACATTCAGTATAGAACCAGTGGAACATATAAAACATAGCTTGCTGCGCTTGCCAACTCTTGCTTCGGATGGGACAGATGTTTTTTGCGCACCCCAGCTTGCTGCAAAACTTGCCGGCTTGCTGAGGGCATTTAAGGGACCTGCAAACACTGCGGGTCCCCGTGTGGGAGAAGATTTGGCAGCCCCTAGCCCAAGACCCTATACCCAAACCCTTAAATCCAAGCCCGAAGCCCCATATACCCAAATCCTGAAATCTAAACCCGAAGCCCTATATACCCAAACCCTTGCATCTAACAACCCTAAACCCTAAATCCCCTAAACCCCCAACCCTTAAAGGATCCCCAAGGATCCCCTTAAACCCTTAAAGGGAGCCTCTCAGGGCTCTTGCCAGCTCTTTGCCTTCTGCTCGGGCTCAGAGACCTCTTTGCTCTCGTCAGAGTTCTTTTGGGCACGTTGCCGTCTGCAAAACTCTGCGCCAGGTACCCAGAGACTCCAAAACCCCTTAATTAAGGAATATACCTTAAATCATATTAGGGATCCTATTATAATCTAAGGTATATTCCTTAATTAAGGGGTTTTGGAGTCTCTGGGTAGATTCTGTCCGGAGGAGCCGTAATATACAGTTTATGATATATAGTCTACAAAAACAGCAGATTCTGTGTATTCCTACATACTATACTATACCTTGTCATACAAGATGTCTAGTATTTACTACAACACCCGCTTGCAATAACTAAGCAAATGAATGCATACATCAATCAACATTTATATGTATAGATATACACACGCACTGAAACACAAAGTATACAATATACAGTTTTCATATTTATTATATAGCTTACTAAGATATAGCGTATGTATGTATATATGTATATCTATACATATGATTTGTTAAAGCAGTATACCGTATGGCTTATTACCTGTTGTGCACACATGTAAATATGTATATATATATATATGTATAGATAACACATATTAATACATTGCATGTAACAGAAATACAAATAAGGGTATATATATATACAAATAAGGTCTACTATATAATATATTATATGTTATGTAAACTGTACGTAGATATTGTAGTACATACTGTAAAATGTGCAGCTAGTAGAGTTTCATATACAGTACCCAGTATGTGTGTGTATATATATATATATTGTTTCCCCTTCAAAAAACAGTATACCGTATATCATATAACATATGTATGCATATGCATGAGTATGTATGTATGTATGTATGTATGTATGTATGTATGTATATATATATATATGCAGAGCCGTATTTGTATATGCGACGCACCTATACTGTAAGGTGCAAGGTCTGCAATTAAAAGTATGCCGTGTGAATCTGTGGAATACTGTGTGTAACATGGTAGTATAGAGTATGTCGTCTACAAGTAGTATATGGTTTATGGGTAGTTTTCTAAATTAGGGTCCCTGTTCAAGTCCCCCAAATACTCAGCACCCTTCTAAAAAGGACCCTAGCAGGGACCCTAGTTGTGACAACCACCCATATAGTACATAGTATATAGTATATAGTACATAGTAAATAGTATATTGTATGTAGTATATAGCATGTGGCAGTAGCATCTAGCTTATTCGAACACATTTGCATATAGTATATAGCTTAAAATAAACATTTTTGTACATAGTACATAGTATATAGTGTATCCTATACCGTATATCGTAAAACGTATATAGTGCATAGTATAAAAAGATGCAGTATATAGTTTTTAGTATATAGCACATTTGCATATAGTATGGGCTTATATGGGATATAGTTTACAGTATATCGCAAATCGTATATAGCATACAGTGTATACAGTATATAGTAAATAGTGTATGGTTTATAGTATATGGTATATTTTTCCAGTTTATAGTATATAGAACATAGTATATAGTGTTTAGTACATAGTATATAGTATATAGTATATAGTATATAGTATATGGTACACAGTATGTGGTATACAGTATATAGTATATAGTATACAGTATATAGTATGTTGTACAGTACACTATGTACGATTGATACTATATCATGTATTTTAAAGTATGGTAATGTTTACATAGTAGGTAACACATAGTATGTAATTTGCAATATCCTGTGCCTAGTTTATACATATATGTATATATGTCTTGGAATGTATGGTGTATAGTGTAAAACATAGACGATATGCTACATAGGTTACCATATATAGTGAGCTGCTCATGTACAATGTGCGAAGCCATTTCGGCACAATTGCCACGAGCACAACCACAAAGACCGGCGGTTGTACGTCCTACGTCAGGCAAGCTTTTACCAGTGTCACGTCTGTGGTAAGAACTAAGCAAACTCCGGGCGCTTTGGACAAGCCGATCCCGGCCAATGAATTTTCAGTCAAGGCAGAGGCGCGTAAGAAGATATTCGAAGTCTTGGGCACAAGCGCTTTAAAGGCTGAGGGCGCTTGGGCTGTATCCATGCCTTCCGACAGTGGCGCTGAAAGAGATGGCGAGATCTGTGAGGCTGGTGCAGTTCTGTCCCAGGCATCGTTTACGCTCGCAGCATCGCTGAACTTCAAAGGGTACCTCGCGACGAGAACTCCTCGCTGACCAGACCGGGTCTGCATCCCAGGGCAGCTTAGAGTATCTAGGAATCGGGTACAAGTCCGGTTCGTTTAGGCTATCGCTCGAAGCCGACCTGGCACAGCTGAAGAGGAGCCGCTTGGGTTGAGGTTGGAGCTGAGCAAATACCGATGAGACCTTCGGCAGGACCGTCGCCGTCGCCAGCTTGAGCACATTTTGCTTGGGCTACAACACGGCAATCGTCGCCGGGGCACAAACAGGAATTCATCAGGACGGCACTAGCTTTGCTGTGACGTGTAGTATTGGTTGATGACGGACCGACAGCGCTCTGGGCCATGTGCTTGAGAAAGAGACTTGTAGAGAAATGGCTGCCAGGGTTTGCAGCATTGTAGTCAAGCGCCTCCTTGCACAGTTCTGCTGTAATCATTGTCTTCCTGATTCGCGATTCGTGGGTATGGTCCAACCCTCGAAGCAGAGGAAGGCATGCTGCCTCAACATTGAATGGTTGCCCTTTAGTGGGAGACCAGGGCAAGCAAAGAGCAAAAGGTGGGAGCATATGCACTAGCAGCGGGGGAGTCCTTGCTCACTGTATGTTAACAGCCCCGGAAGCTATGCTGAGTATGCTACCGGCTTTGATGCATCCGTAGGAATAGGTACCAGCTGCACTTCAAAATAGAGAACGAAGAGCCACGAGTTAGACGCAAGGTCATCGCCGATTTATTGTTTTTTCGTGACATCTCGCCCGACTCTCGAAGACGATCCCTCCCATGTACACAAGAATATTTAGACAACTTGTGACATGAACACAGGTGTTTATCTTATGTTTAAATGTATGTATGCTTGTATATCACTTGTATGTGTGCATGTATGTATATATGTATGTATGTATGCATGTATGTATGTATGTATGTATGTATGTATGTATGTTTGTATGTGTATGTATGTAACTAGTATGTACATCTTGTATATTTTTACGTGTGCATCAACACATCGGGATACATATGTCCGCACATAGGTAAACACATGCATTGATATGTGCATATACATATGTATATATATATATATATGTACCACACACGCATTAGTTTGCTTCAAGTATGGTTATTTCTTGGTTAAGACATGTCATATGAAATTTCCCCTGTGTCAACTTAAGCAAGCCACTGTGAGCTATTATGTTATGTTCTACTATATTATGCCATGCTATATTATGCTCTGTTATATTCTGTTCTATCCTTTTCTACTCCACTCCATTACATTACTACTATACACTATATCATATTCTATATTCTTCTTTTATATTACTACTATACACTATATCATAGTCTTTTCTATTCTGCTAAATTACTACTATACACTATATCAAATTCTATTCAACCCTAAACCCTAAACCTTTTTTTTTAAATTACTGGAGTACTCCGCCTTGCAGGACACCGACTTCGTGCACGGCAGCGGTCTGGCCTCGGGAGCCGCTCGGTCAACAAACTGAGAGCGGACATGCATACATATGTATAACATACAATAAAATGTAATGAGGTATGATACAATAAAATACAAAAATAATATAATAAACTAAGATATAATAGATTATTTAAACACATAGTATAATATAGTGCTATATAATATAATATACTATAGAATATTTGATGTAATATAAAATATCAGAATATAATATAATAAAAAACAGTATAATATAACATAATATAATATAACAAAACATAATATAATATAACAAGATATAGTAAAATATCACATAGTAAAATATAATACAGTGAAATATAATAAAGAGAATATGAAAATAAGATACATTAGAAATATATATGATAATAGAGTATAATATAATACACGATAATATTATATAAGATAATACAATATAGAATATTATACGATAGTATAAGATAGTATACAAACATAATACAATGTAGTATATTTAATATAACAAAAAATATAGTAAGAATAGCAAATTTACAATCATATAAAAATATGTAGCATATAAATATACTATAGATGTAGTATTTATAAAATATAACATAGTACAAATATGTTATATTATCAAAATATCATATAAATAGAGTATAATATAAATATTATGTTTATTACCAAAATAATATAATATAATACAGTATAAATATAGTTGTAATATAGATATAATAAAAATACTGCAATGGAATATGGCCTAGATACAATATAATATAGTCTAAATATAATATACAATAAATGTAATATATTATAAAATAAGACAATATAACATATTATGACATACTACAATATACTTGACTATAATATACTACTATAATACAATATATATATATATATGTGTAATATATATATATATACACATATTATATTATAATGTATGTATATATGTGTATATACGTAGATATATTTAAGATGAATTCATGCGCCCTATGTCTATCTATCTATCCATCCATCCATCCATCCATCTATCTATTTCTCTAGCTATCTGTTTATCTACTCGTCTGCCTGTCTATCTATCTGGTTACGGAAGAAACAACCTCAGTGACAGCAATAACAATACTAACAAAGCCACAACAACAGCGATGATCACGCGCAGTGTACCGTGCATACATACATATTTCCGCCACAAGAATAACATTCAAACATACATGCATACATACATACATATATACATACATGCATACATACAAATATCTACCTCATGATAGTTACGTACATATGCATGTATAAAAACATGTGTCGCTAGCTGTGTATACATACATGTATTCATATTGAAGACCATATATTGGTTTTGCGTAGGTACGTCAGTATGTATGTGTGTGTGTATGTATGTGCACATGTATCGGTGTGTGTTTACGCATGCACGTATGTATGTTGGTATGTACGGATACACATATGTAGGTCTGCATGGATGTTTGCATGTATGTCTGCGTGTTTGTATTGTGTAGTGCATCTGTTTACACAGTACAATATACGGTGTGTACGTATATATATATATATATAGAGAGAGAGAGAGGAAAAAAATAAGAAACAAAGAAAACAAGAAAAAAAGAAAAAATATGAAAAATGAAGAAAAAAAGAAAGACAAAGAAGAAAAGGAAAAACAAAAGTAAAAAAATGAAAAGAGAAGAATAAAGAACAAAAAGGAAAAGAAAAAAGGAGAAGGAAGAAAGGAAAAGAAAAAAACGAAGAGAGAGGAGAAAAAAAAAGAAGAAAGAAGAGAAAAAGAAGAGAAGGTTTCCGAGCTCCGACTGTTGTTGCCC
>CAJNDV010002592.1:88923-101103 GCA_905221635.1 Symbiodinium sp. CCMP2456
TAATAGTAGTGGTAGTAGTAGCAGTAGTAGGAGCAGTAGTAATAGTAGTAGTAGTAGTCGTCGTCGTCGTCGTCGTCGTCGTAGTCGTTGTCGTTGTCGTAGTCGTAGTCATAGTTGTAGGAGTAGTAGTAGTAGTAGTAGTAGTAGTAGTAGTAGTAGCAGTAGCGTTTAGGATCAAGAAACATCAGGACAATGGTTTTTCGTAGGCAAGTTCATCACGTGCACGATGGGAGCAGCTGCTGAAGTCTGCGAAGTGGTTCGCATCTACTGGCCGCTCTTGTTGGGCAACGTCTTGGAGTGGTATGAGCTTCTCCACTTTGGCTATTCAAATTCACAGGTCGTTTTGATGCCATCACAGAAGCGCTAGATTCGGCGTGGGACTGCATGCATGGATGTCAAAAGCCCTGCATGCAACAAGGTTTGCCATCTTCAGTTTCCTGGAGCCCTATTTCCAGACCAACTTCTTTCATGACTCAGCCATCTCCACATGGTGGGCGGTTCTTGCGGCAAAACTCTTTGAAGCGACGCTTCTGTAGTTTGGTAGAGCTTCTTGTAGTGGCGAGTGCCGTGGCTCATTGTTCGTGAAAGGCTTGGATTTGCTTGCACCTTCGCTGCACGCCCATTCGGTGGCCTGTTCATCGGCTTGCTGGGCGATGTCTTTGGCCGCAAGGTCTCTGCCTTCGTGTCAATCTTCGGGATGCTATTCGGTCACCCGGAAATTTCGAATTGCGTGGTGTTTTGCAGAATAATAATAACAGTAATAGTGCCACGAGCCGCGTGAGCGGAGAGGAATCTCGCTCTCAGGCACCGTCGGCCAGGGCATGGTACCCAGCTACCGGTGTGGTGACTTCGCTGGCCATGTGGGCTGGGTCCTGCTGATAGCTCTGCGGATCTTGCAAGGCGTTGCCACAGGCTCTTTGCCAGTCGAAACATCTGCACGATCTTGCAAGCATGCACACTGTAGGCCCTGTAGTCTGTACGATCTGCCTGCAGAGGTGCCAAAATTGTGCTCAAGTGTGCTGCCAGCAAGGTGGGGAAATTGCCGCAGTCTCCACCTACATCACGGAGGTGGGCTCCCAGCGCGTGCTGGCAAGGTCCATGGCCCTGCTGGGAATTACTTGCAGCGTGGGTGTCTTCCTGGCGCAGTTGGCGAGTTACCTGGTTGTTTCAGTGTCCGGCACCTCGACACTTTTCGGCCCTGTTGGGAATGCCACAACAAGCAGCAGCATCTTGCAAGCGTTGGCCTGTGGCCCGCCTGAGCTTTCGAGCTTGAGCTGTCAGGCGAGGAGGCGGCATCTGAGTGGGCTTGGCGGCTACCGTTTATCACCGCCATCATCCCTGGGCTGATTTCAGCACGAGGTCGTCAAGACATGCCGGAGTCGAAAATCTTCCTGGACCAGAACACTCGTAAGAGTGCAGGCCGAAGCCCCGAAACATCTCGAAGCCTTTGTATGTCGCAATGCAGCAGGAACACGTGTGGCCTGACACTGTTACTGCAGGCTTGGACACAGCCGCCGGATCATTGCGAGGAGTCGCGGGAAGACTTCATGCCGTCTTAAAGTCTCATTCTGCGGCACTCACACTGGGCACCCTATCTGTGGCTGGCACAGCCATGCTGTCTTATGGTGGCTATGCTTGGGGGTTAGTCTATCTCGAAAAGCACGGCGCCACACAAGCAAGCCTGATTCTGGCCGGAACGATCGGGCGCGCAGCCGCGATCCTTTTGGCACCTCTTGTAGGTTGGCTGGCAGACATGAGAGGCTGGGGCTCGAGTGCTCGATGCACCCCTGCACTGAGCCCGTTCGGCATCGCATGAAGGGGAAAGGCTTAATTAGCTTACTAAGTATCTTTAACCAGGACGTGCCTCTTGTTGACATGAGACCGCGCATGATCCGCACGAAACTGCAACAGACTCCGACCATTTCCGGGCACACTCAAGGATATTTGTGAGGCTATGAAAAACAGGTCTCCCGGCGTGATGATGCGTGGGCATTTCAAGTTGCCGGCTGCGTCAAGTATCGCGAAAATGTGCGTTTCTCAATCACTCCACGGACCCTTTGGATCGTTTCACCCAGTTCAAGATGCAACGAAGCAGACCACATCACTCCTTTGATAAAAGATGCAGCAGAGAAGGTGGACGGATGCGTCGGTCCAGTGACGACACTGTATCGACAGAGATGCCAACAGGATGAACGACAGACGCCGACTGCAACACAGCAATAGACTTAAGCGACTGCCGCACGTTGCCGCTGGCTATTGAGGAACGAACCTGCCAGGGATTCGCCACCTGAAAGCAGAGACTGCCAGCCCCTGGGCGCCAGACTTTCTGCTCCCCTAGCACATAACCCCAGAGACTCCAAAACCCCTTAATTAAGGAATGTACGTTAAATTATACTAGGATCCCTAATATGATTAAAGGTATATTCCTTAATTAAGGGGTTTTGGAGTCTCTGGGACTGCATGCGTGGTCCAGGGCCTCGGTCCGATCTTTGCTGCAAAGGTAGACAAGAACTCGCCATTCACTTCTTGAACACGTTGCTACAAGAGTTTACCGCGCTTTTGCACCAGTAGTGGCAGGCATGCTTTGCCGTCACAGTCGAGCGGTAGCTGGAGAGGGTTTGCCCGGACTTGGCCTGTTTGTGTGTGTTGGAGGCCGGATGTGTTTATGGACCAGCATTGTAAGCCGTTCCTCTGCGAAGGTGTAGCCTGGAATCAGTTCTTCGGGTCCTGCATGCTGGCGCTGGCGGGCATTCCCTTCTTCCTCGCAATCGTGCGGAAGCTCGCTCCTAAAACCCTGAACTTGAAAGCCTTAATTGGTGCAGTTGTTGTCTCGGGAGCCAGGGGGAGGGCCGATGCTCACATGCTAACAGCCCGGCATTGCAAAGCAGCGGTTGCAGTCGCTAGCGGCACCAAGGAGCCCGGACGTTTTCGAAGTCGTGGTCTTCGCATTCGGGCTCGGATATGGTGTCCTCCTGGCGTTTAACTCCATGGTGCTGCCTTTGCACGTAGTTGAGCTGTTCCCGGCCTCTGTTCGACATGTCGGCGTGGGCACGAGCTACAATGTTGGAATGTGTTTGTTTGGAGGATTTGCACCTGCTTTGTTTGAGCTCTCGCTGAAGGTGAGCCCTCTGTTTCCCGGAGTCTTACTCAGCCTTTCTGGCTGCATTCCAGCGCTGGCTATACTTGTCAGCCTGCGATTGCAGGCCCGGGGCCTTCTCTGCTTACCGCACATCCGGCCAGCTCCATACTTCGGACGCTTGAAGCCGTGCAAAGAATGTCAGACAGATCTCTCCTTCGTCGTAGATGCATGATGCAAGATGCAGGACCCAGGGACGATCCATGCTTCTGCGATCCAACTAAGTTAAGCTCTCTTCTCGGGGTGGGCGGCTGCAGGCAGGTGCGCCCTCTCGCAAAGATTCAGAGGAGAGCAGCAGGGCGGAGGAGCATCCTTTCCTCGCTCTTGCCGCACTTTTAAACCCTACAGCAGCGACCCACAGTTACCTGTAACCTCGCAAGGGGTGCGTGCCACAAGGGCTCCTGCACCCGAACAGCGCAAGATGGTGTAAAAAGCCGAAAGTTGATGTCTCGCACAAAGTTGAGACTAACGGAGCTCGGTTTTTTGCATGCGTGACAATCTTGTATGATATTGGTATAAAATGTAGTTACACAGGGCACCGGCATGTAGTCTGCTGTGATAGAGCATGGTAAAGTAGAACAAAATGAAACATACCATGAAGCATCGGCGCATTTCATCAGGCAGTTCCTGGAGCCTTTGGACAGGCCAAAATTTTCAGCGCGACGCTTGGATTTTGGGAGCCGAATGTGCCACCTTGCAGACGGGTTGTTGGTTGGAGTGATGAGTACTGAGGGTTAGTGTTATGGGCCTCTAGAACAAGTCACAGAGTAATGTCCATCCCTTGCAACTCATGTGCTGAACGCTTATCCAGGCATTTACCTGTTCTTCTGCGTGGTGGCTCTGGCTCTCCTGACCCGATTTGCACGGACTAGCATTTCGCCGAATTTTGTATGCTCCTGCGTCGTGCCAGGTTTTCGTTTACTTCCTCCTGCCTGAGACCAATGGAGTCCGGCTGGAGGCCGTCACGGCCCGTCGTCCGCAGGAGGCACGCCCTGGACGCGGCTTGCAAAAGTTTAACTCGTGACCCGGGCAATGCAGAGCGCAGTTCGAAGAAGTTCGCTCAACATCCCAAGTCCTTGCAATGCCTGTGTTGGGTACCCTCGCGTCAGTCGAATTTGAGGCTAGTGTCAAATTCAACTCATGCATGCGGAGGCCATGCTTACAGATTATCAATTATAAAGACGGTGAGAACGATGTGGCAATCCGCACAGCTGGAAGCTGGCACGACGCAAGACGGCCCGACTTTCGAGTCAGCGGGCCCAGGGGCCGCGAACAGACCCACAGCAGCCTGAGTTAGGACCGTTAGGCATGAGGCTCATGTCTCCCATGACAGCTGGATTTTTTGTGGAGTTGGGAATACAGGATTCGAACGAACATCTTCGCAGACTCGGCAGTGGGAACCTTCAATCGCCTCAACACAGCAACTGCAATCTGCACCCTCTCGCACCTCTGCTCTTGTCAAGCATAATCGAAACCATTCGCATGCTTGGCAAGGCTGACTGCGATCTCAGGACCCCGCCATAAGGCGCCGTGGCCTCGGCTGACTGTGGTAGTGTGGTCCGTTTTATACGTGATATATACTATATTATGTTATATTGTATTATATTATATCATATCATCTTGCATGGTGAGGGTACTCCCTTGACGAAGCTTCTGTGTGTCCGTCCGTGTGTGTGTGTGTGTGTGTGTGCAGCCCAGTCCTTCGGCCGCAGGCTGGGCTGGTCCTGGGAGCCGTTAATGAAAGGCGTCTGAAGACAGCCTTTTGCCACCCGATTTCACATGTGGATCGGGGCTCTCCCACCTACAGCGGCTAATGCTGAAGGTGTGCTGCACGCATGCCGGGCATGTCAGGCAAACATCCTTTGTCATATTTTATAGTCAGTAGTATCATCCTGACAGGCTCTTGCTGAAGAGCAGCGATGCTCAAAGCTTTAGCATTGAAAGTCTCTGACGCTCGACGTTTGGTCGGCTGCTCGAGTGAAACTTGCTTCGTGCATCCTTCGGTGGAAGCCGGCACTTCCGACATTCTGAGCAAGGTTTACTACCACGATGATTGCTATAACTACTATATCTACAAAAAAGATGTATATGATATTACATATGAAAGTGGGTTCTTGCTTCGGCTACCACAGTACAACTACGAGTACTGTTCCAGCACTGGTACTACTTTTAGGCAACACTAGTCGGCAGCCAGCACTGAACGAGCTGCATCTTGCAGGAGGATGCAGAGCTAGGCACTTCGTTCTCCTTGACTGTTCCTATATCTGCAGCGGGGCAAAGCTTTTACAAGGATCGGCAATGTGATGCAATGGACGGAGTTTGCAGCATCTCCACTCCCCTGTTATTCCTGGCCCCGACGCAAACCTCACGTCACCTTTGTCCCAAGCCCTGACGCATGCTCGGTTAAGACACACGAGCCACAAGTGTAGCTTGAGTAGCGTCCATCGGCAGCGCCTAAAGGACCCGCCCTCCCCTCGCCTCGATGGGCCTGCAACAAAGCCGGGTGGGCCTGACACACGTCTTACGGATCCACAGGGGGATCCAGGGGACAGGCTCCAATTGACTGTGCCTGCGTGCGTGCGCATGTGTGTGAGAGAGAGAGAGCGAGAGTCATGTGTACTTGCCTTTTTTGGGAGTGTGAAGCGTGTTGGCCTCAGTTACAAGCGCAGGGCAGCGCAGAACCTACTCGTACCGTCGCAGGTTCACAGGTCGCCAACCGGAACATCAAAAGCTTGTCGGTTCCGGCAGACCAAGTCACGTTTTCAGGTCCTCAGAGGGGTGACCCGTTGGCAGTCGCCCGATTCTGCCACAGCTTTGTCTCCACAGAAGCAAGTCGGGTGAGTGCTGGCAAAGAGCCGACTAGCTGCGAGAGGGAGAGTGCGAGCAAGTGAAGGTAGTGGCCGCGCGCCCCGAAAATGAGTGAATAGGTGAGCCTCCAGAAACCCGAGCGCCTTTCAGAGTGCCTCTTTGCCAGCAAAGCATCTTCGACGTCTTCGAGCTGGGCTACCCCATCGGGAGCGGAAACTTCGGCCAGGCCGGTAGTCACGGCCTTTTAAGCGAGGAGCGAAGCCTCCGACCTCGGAGGTCCTACTTTGTACCCGGCATGACCAACCGTCGCAGGCGGCTCGCACGAATGCGCACGTTCTGGCCAGCAACATGTGCTCACGCTGTTGCCAGTCCTATGCTGTCAAAGTCGTGGACATGGACAGCCAGGTATCAAAAGCGATGGAGGCTGGTGGATTTAAGTTGCCCGAAACTGCTAAGATTGTAAGTAGGGGATAGCAGACCCAGAGCTATATGCGGTGCTGACACATTTCCACACCAGATCATGCTGGAAGGCTTTCAAATCAGCCAGAGCGGAGGCAATTCTGGGACCGTTGTGACCTGCGCAGCAGCAGTCGAGAGTGCGAAGAGCGCAGGTGTAGGCCGTCGGTTCCATCCGTTTTTCAGTCATCTGACATCGGGAGATGCCCTGCAGTTGGATATCATGAAGAGGCTGGACCATCCCAACATTGCCGCCTGGCTCTTCAAAAAAAACGTATCAGATGAAACAGAGACCACATGTAACACAACAAACGATCGAACCAGGTTTTGGAACAGCAGGTTACATTGCTTACATACCAAGTATGCCGTTGTAAGGTAAAGCTCATCCAGGTCTTTCAGGCTCGCTGCAATTGGCACGGCCACGTACAATGAGTGTTTCTCTCTTCCTTCGCTGAGCTTCCTTCGTGTTTATGCATATGGGTGTGGATGCTGTGCCCTAAACCCTAATACCCCAAACCCTAAACCCTAAACCCTAAACCCTAATACCCTAAAGCTATGTCTTTTGTCATGGCCGTGACCCCAAGACAGACCTGCATTCTGCCGCTGCCCCTCGGCTCAAGCCTGTCTGGAAGAAATCGCTGCTTGGAGTTCTACTTTCCCTGTCAGTTTAATCAAAGCTTAATCAGCGTAGCATGCGCAGATACAGTGCTCATTTCTTCTGGACATGGCTGGCCACTATGCGGTGTTTGTGTACAAGTTTAGGTGCCTCATGAAGCCTCCTTTGGCTTAATTATGCTGCAAGTGATGTGTACCAATGTTGCAGGAGCATGAAGTGAGCTCCACTGTATGTACAGCGGTTTGTCTGAAGATAGGGGAGGAACTGATCAGCAGTTCACGAGTGGGAGACATGTCTCTAGAATGGCGTTGCCTGGCATGGCCTGCTCCTTGCCTTTGCGCGACTGCCTGTTTATAGTGCCTTGGAGTATACGAAGGCTTCGACAGTTGAGGGCAGTGAAGAGCTGTGTACAACAAGGAGGAGTAGTCCCCACCGTGCCGAGGTTCTTCCAACCTTCCTATGTCTTTAAAGGCGGTGCAAATCTGGGAAGTCATTGGTGGCGCAATTTCTGGTGGTCTGCTGGTGCGCACGGGCAGAGGACTAGGCCTGGACAGTAAGTAGCGACTTGTTTTAAAGGTATAGATCCAGTATAGATGGTTTTCGTTGCATAAAGGCAAGACATGGGCATTGACACTTTACAAGAGCTGGTTGGGATCTGCCGCAGCAGTCGTTCGAGAAATAGCTATGCAGCGAGATGCGGGCAGTCTTGATCATCTGAACCAATAACAATCATAATAATGATAATAGTCTTTGAATGGGAAGAGGAGTTCCCGAAGCACTAAACCCTGAACCTTAAACTCTAAACCCGACACAGAGAGAGTCAGCGCACGAAAAAGGTCGGGTACTCTGCAACCGACGCACCCATATGTTGACTCTAATGACAGGTTCTGGCCGCGAGCCACAGCGCTTGCGGACAGGTGGGCTCTGCATAAAAATTCCCATCATAATAATGATAATAATAATGATAATAATAATGGTAATAATAAATAATACCCATCATAATCATAACAATAATAATAGTAGTATAATAATACTACCCATCATAATAACAGCAATTGTAACAATCAGTGTGCATGTGGCTGCCGCCAGGCTCCGTCGTTGAAGAATTGGAGCTCGATGGCGACAGACTCCACTACAAGCCGCTCTCATGAGAAGGGCTCTGCTGGCATTAAACCCCTAACTCCATTTTAAACGCCCCTGGCTGTTAGGCTGCTGGAAGGCGCTGGGCCAGTTCACGGTTGGGTCAGCACGAAACTCAATGTGTCCCAGCAGCATCTTGCTGTCTCTGCTGCTGCCTTGCGCTTTTGCGCTTGATTTGGCCACAAGCCCTATTTTGTTATCCCCTAAACCCTAAACCCTAAACCCTAAACCCTAAACCCTAAACCCTATAAACCCTAAACTCTATAAAGCTTTCTCTCGTTTTGAAATCGGAAGGACCGAGACCTGCTCCAGCGGTGCAAGTCCACGGCCTGTGGGAGAACAGCGGGAAACTCTAAGGAGCCAAGAAGCCTAAGCTGGACGGCCAACTGTGAAGCTTGAAGGGGTTTAGGGTTTAGGTCGGATTTTGGGTTTTAGGGTTTATGGGTTTACAGCAGGGTTTAGGGCTTCAAAACCCCATCCTGATCCTCAGAGGGTGCTACAACGAACTGAGTTTTGGGGCAGGAGAAGTTGCAGAACGCAGCCACGTTGCAGGTTGCACAAATGGAACCCCGGCATGCAGCTGCTTGTAGCAGTTTGTGCCATTGCGAGGTCTTGTCGTTCAGCTACAAGCAGCATCTACTTGGGGATTCGGTGCTAGCATGTGCTCTCGAATTCAATGAAACAGCACTTGAAACTCCAGCGTCCGTGGCATATCCTGAAGGTTGAGCTTGCGAGACTTGGAGACTAAAAGCAGCGTCTGCATGGGGTTAGCCTCTGCTGATGTGTATTCTCGCCGCTGATGTAGAATTCCTTGAACCAGCGCCCACACTCGGGCGATGTCTATTCTCGCCGACTGATGTGAGATAAGCCCTACGCTCATATCGTGCAGGTGGGAAGATGCACACCAAGTGAATTGTCCTTCACGCAACATAGTCTAGTGGCCCCATCAACGACCTTGAAGCGGAATCAGCTTGCGTGAGTTTCGAAACGACATCAGCGGCCACGGATCAACACGGCATTGGATGCAGCAGATCTTGCGGTTCATGTTTGTAAGACAACTCCCTGCTTCTCGCTGACGACGGACGCAAGGATGTGCTTGCAATCGCACTGAATGTCGCTTCGCTGGTGCAAACGGGGCCGCACTTCAAAGTCACGAAGGCAAATCCTGCCATGATCAAAGGTGGGTTTGATGACTTTCTGGCTATGCTTCCTGACAGGTGTGCAGCGAGAGATTGCTGGAAATCGCCCCCAGCGACAAGAGCGTAAGCCCCTTCAGCAAGATTAAAGTTGTATGTTCCAGTTGTGCTCATGATTCATGATTTTGTCTCGATTTCCTGCTCCGTCAATGCCTTTCCCCATAGGCCCCATAGTAGTTCCTTTTTGGGGTTCATATTTAGAATCCTATAAGGTAATCCCAAAAAGGAACTACTATGGGGCCTATGGGTCTACATGTTACAAGTCTCTTCGGGCGCTCCCTCGCACTCTCTCCATGTGCTTCGTGCCTGGCTCCGCAGGAGCCGTCACTGTACATGAAGCTTTGCGCACATTCATGTGGGTAGCTCTCTAAATTAGGGTCCCTTTTTTTGGTCCCCAGCATAGTACGGCACCCTTATAAAAAGGACCCTAAAAGGGACCCTGGTTTAGAGAACTACCCAGGTGCCTGTGCAGGACTTGTTTTCGGGAAAAGGTTCTGACACAAGTGGCACCGTCACATGCAGACCCAGACACAAACCCACTAATTCACCACAGAGAAAACGCCTGCACACACGCACGCACGCACACACCCACGCACGCGAGCACGCGCACACGGAGGCAGCATTTTTTGAGAGGGGCCGATTACGGGGGGTGATAGGTTGTACTGAGCTCAAGTTAGACACTGCAGCGCAGACCTGTTTTCTGTGTACAACAGTTGCAGTGCACGAAGAGAAGCGCCTTTGCATGTATTTATTGGCTGACAATATCGGGTACCTCCACTCAGCAAACTCCAGAACCCGCCCCTCCAGTGTCCAGTCACTCGGAATGTTGCCACATACAAGACTCGCGAAAGAACTGTGCCAACTAATCACCAGACTTGTCCTGCTCTCGTAAACAGAAAAACTGTGCACAGAACGTCTGAATCCAGCTTTCTCCCCAGTCTGCATTGTGGGTTTTTCCTGGAAGCAGAATGGGAAAGTGCCAGGACGACGAGTTTCTGGTTCTTTCCTGCATGTTCTTCTTCACTCAAAACAGTCTCAACACTAATCCCTACACCCCAGCCCTACACCCCAAGTCCTCAAGCCAAAGCTCATCTCCGTCCGAATGGATCGCATTCTTCTCCGCCCTGTAGGAGATCAGCAAAGCCTTCGCTTCAGGAGTAGGCCAAAGCGAGGAAGCTGCCTGCAAGATACCTATCTTCGAAGGAAGCGAAGCAACGAAACAAGGTTTTTGAAACCCTAAGCCCTAAACCCAAAACCCAAAACCCTCAACCCTAAACCCTAAACCGCTCTGCTGTGACCTTTTGTGCAAGTGTTGTCAAGTTCACATGCTGCCCTAACAAGCTTGAACAACATGTATTGATAAGTACAAAGGCGCTGTGCTTCGTAAATGTTCTAAACAGACTGACTTTGTCCCAAAGAGGCTTCGATGATTTCTGGCCATCTGACTGCTCTTTGACGGCGGACCGTCGTCACTACTTGTACTGGGCCATTGCGGCTTGGGCGAGCATCCCATCTCAGACTGTGCAAAGTCCATAGTGATGGTGCCCCAGAAACCCTTGACGGTCCCGAAGTCGTCTCTGAGGTGTGCAGTTCATCTTGCGACACTTGGACACTCGCCTTGGCGCTTCTTGGTTTTCGTTGTGAGCGTAGCCCTTTTTGCCTGAACCCTAAACCCTTAACCTCATAGGAGACCGGGCTGCCGAAACGGAGTTCAAAAACAACCCTCAACCCTACACCTTACAAACCCAAAATCTTATAAATCCTCAACCCTAAACCTATAAGCCTGATGAACCTGAGAAAAGCAGGCCCAAAGCCCTGATGCTTGCAAGCTTCTGCCATGGCAAGCCTTGAGCTGTGGAGGTTGACGCTCAAGGAGCTCTCGGACTATGGTGTGATCATTACACACGACTCCCGAGTCCCGACTTGAAGATGGGGGATGGTAGTTCCTTGGGCCATTTCTGTGGTGCCTGTGGGACTGGCCTGATAAGAACTATGACTTGAGCATTTCTCTACACGCATGCATTGGATTAAGTCATCACGTCCTGGTAATCAACGCCTGCAATGCATGAAGCTCCTTGGAGTTCAAAGAACCAGACCGGAAAGTCCCGCTGTGGGAAGACCTCCTCGTGCCATTACATGCCTCAGCCTGGCAGAACGCAAGCACAAGGACCGGTCGTCAACTTCGTTGTGCTGAACACTCCTAGCATGGACGTGGGCGACCTTCTTCCTGATTCCGTGGCTACTTGCCAGCACTTCCTCTAGTTCTGATCGGCTTGGTGCCACTTTGATGCCTCCCCGGTCGAAAGGACTTGCTTGAGCCCATCTCGGGAGCTCGCGTCTCCATGTGCCGCCCTTAGTTCGAAGGATAGAACTCTGGAGTGCCGTGGAGACGCTGCACCGGCAAGCTTTTGTCGATCTCAACATTGTAGCACCCATGTTGTCTGCTGGGCCCGTCTCATGGACCACCGTTCAATACCGTTCGCCGTGTAGTCAGGTTCAGCACTCCTGCGTCTCAGCTGGCTCTGAAGACCCTTGGGCCTGAAGTCCAAGAACGACTTGGCTGGGGAGCCTTGGCCGCTCCAGCTTGACCACCTTCCGTCTCCGTCTCCGGCGGCTTTCTTCAAGTCTTTCTGAGGCGTCTCATCGATGTTTGATGATGACTTGCGAAGTACGTTTGCCGAAAGATTCGGAGAGAGGAGCCTATCGCAAACTGTACCTCACTGGCAGCTCGGCACTGATCGGTCATCTATATGTGTATATATAAAGTAAGATATATGAATATACATATTATATATGTGTATGCTATAGTATGTATGTATATATATATA
>CAJNDV010002596.1:0-12378 GCA_905221635.1 Symbiodinium sp. CCMP2456
CAGATCCGTAAAATTTCCTGCATTCAGGTATGATATCGCCTACAAAGTAAGCGCAACGCACATTTTGTATGATCTCACAATAAACTGGAACCAATTAACGGTTGAGCCGGCAGACTTTGCCCTCTGGAACGCATTTATTGCCAGCTTAAACCAAACCTATCAAGAATCAATTGTACTCCGTAAATTATGACCACCAAGCACCTTAATTTTTTACTCCTCAGCCTGTTGTTGAGTTTCTTTGCCAACGCTCAGCAAACCTCGTTTAAGTACAAAAAGTACGACTGGGAGCAAGAGCCGCAACACGGCAACTACAGCTTTAATGACAGCACCGACTACGTACTCCTCCTCAGCAAATACCTCTTCAATTACCGCGTACTTCACGGGGATTATACCGAAGAAAAACTGGTGCACATAAGCGCATACATTAATAATCAAGCCGGCATTGAAGAATTCAACAAAGTGTACCTGGCCGAAACCGAAGACACCCACCTGGCTGCTTTTAAGGCCCGGGTTATTACCGGCAATAAAGTGCAGGAAATAACCGAAAAGCAAATTCAAAAGGGCATTTTTGATGAAACCGGAACCGAGTTCACCTACTTTGCCCTCGAAGGACTGGAAAAAGGATCAATCGTTGAGTTTTTCTATATCGTTCAGCAAAGGCCCCGCTTTACGGGCGTTCGGCTCGACTTTCAAGCTTCGGTACCCATTCAGCGCTTTGAACTGGATATATACAGCCCCTACTATTTAGAGTATATCGCAAAAGTGTACAACTATGAGGCCGAGCTTGAGCTGAAGGAAAATCGCAAGGAAAACATACAATCGCTTCACCTAAACAATATTCCCGCCTTTGAGCATGAGAAAAATGCGCCCAACGTAGCCAATTACGGCCGGGTGATTTTTAAGATTCACAAAAACACCTCCAACAAGGATAAGGAAAACAAAGCGCTTGTAACGTATGAGAGAATTGCGAAAAATGTGAACGCGTTTCTTCACCGCGAACTGAGCTTTAGCGAAAGCCGGGCGGTTAAAAACCTTCTGGGGTTAATTCAGGCGCAGGCCGATAGCACTTCCACCTTGACACAAAATATAGATTTTTACCTCAAGAAAAATTTCAACCTGTTGGATAATTCGGCCGGGCAAAGCAATGAATTAGACGACATTNNTACACGCGCATCGGAGCCATCTCACTGTTCAACCATCTGTTGCGCGAAGCGCAAATTGACCGTGAACTGGTTTATACAAGCGGAAGAGACGATATTATTTTTGACGGAACTTTCGTAGCCGGCCCCTTTCTCAAGGAGTTGCTGTTTTTTGTTCCGGCAGACGGGTTGCTGTATGATATTACCGATGAAAATGCATACAACGGGGTAATTGACCCGCTGTACACCGGTACCCAAGCCGTTTTTATCACCGAGCTCAAGCAAAAGGTGGGCTATCTCCCCATTATTCGAGTAGCCTCCATTGGCTTTGCCAACGCCTTGTTTTCAACTGACTCCACCAAAAGCTTAGCCTTGCGGCCGACTTGACCACCAATGAAATTGAGCTAGAGCGTTCGTTAAACGGCTATGCGGCACGGCACTATCAAAGCCTCCCGGAAAAGGTGAACGACCCTGAAGAGAAAGAGGAGGCCATGAACAGCATTGTAAATCGCCTCGATAGAGACGCAACGATAAACTCAGTAGAATTTAAAAATGCAAGCGCTGCTCACGTGGGCAAAAGGCCCCTTCGGGCGAATGCCACACTGGCCAATGCGAAACTTACCCAAAAAGCAGGCAACAATCACTTTTTGAATATTGGCAAGCTAATTGGCGAACAAAGCAACCTATACCAGGACGACACGGTGCGCAGGCAGGCTATCATTAACCACTATGCGCGCTTGTACTATTTTGACATTACCATTGAAGTACCCGAGAATTACCAAATAGCCAACCCGGAAGAAGCCAGTTTTAAGCAAAACTTAATTGTTGACAACCAAATAGTGGCTGCCTTTGAGTCATCCCTGGTGCCGGTTGGAGGCAGTTACCTCTTGCGCATTCGTGAATATTATACCGGCATTGGATATGAGGCCGAAAACTATGCCGACTATGCCAAAGTGGTAAATGCCGCGGCCGATTTCGCCAACGCAAAGGTGTTGTTGGTAAAGAAAAGCTAAACGCACCAACCAAACGGAGTAGTAATAAAATTAATATAGATTTGAGGCATGGTACTGATTTTTAAACCGCGAATGGTCTAAACAGTATCTCTCCACCCAAGCCAGAATTAATAGTTTAAATTTTCCATGGAAATGAAATTCCAATTTTCAAAAGAAACTGCTCGCCCCACCATCTTAAATTTACTGCTGCTACTTTTTGTAGCACTGGCAGTTGGTCAAACGGGTTTTGCGCAAGAAAAAAACCTTAACCGCCCCATTTTTAATAGCTCCGATTCGCTGGCCAAGGTTTCTGAGCTCTACGAACGGGAAGCCTACGATAGCGCCCTGGCCATTTGCAATACCATTCACCCGGGCGACACGCTTTACAAGGAAACCTTGATGGAAGAAATAAGGCTTTTGGCGCAATTGGAACGCTATGACGAAGCCATCGAGTTGTGCAATGAAGGCTTGGCGCTCAACAAGGGCAATGAATCTACCTTTTTAAACTTTAAAGCATTGCTTTATACCGGCCAGGAAAAGCATGCCAAGGCACTGGAAACCTATGATGCGGCCATTAAAAAATACCCCACCTCCTACAGTTTATTTTACAGCCGGGCCCAAAGCTATAGAGCCTTGGAGCGCTACGAAGAGGCCCTGAAAGACTATCAAAAAGTAGTAGAGTTAAACCCTTATCACTTCTTGGGGCATAAAAACCTGGCCATTATGGCCTTGAATGAACAAAAGTACAGCCAGGCCTTGATGGCGCTTGGATACTGTATTCTTATTGACCCAACGCACGAAGAAATCAATGGCCTTTTGGTAGCCTTTGATCAGGCCGTATCTGCCGATTTTGAATACGAGCCCAAAGGGCTGGATTTGGAAAAATCAGAAAAGTTCAAAACCGATTTAATGGTGAAGAGCTACATCGCCCTGGAAGATGACTACGAAATTGACACCGACATTGACATTGCCTTAACCAGGCAAATGCACCTGGTATTTTCACAGCTTAAAAAGCATAAAACAGGCAAGGGGTTTTGGGGCAATTATTACCAGCCCTACTATGAAGCACTAATGGAGGAAGATTATTTTGAAGAATTCACCATGCTTTTGGCGGCCTCCAGCGGCAGTGAATACCACCAAGACGTGATTTCGAGAAACACTTCGGCCACGACCAAAATGGTTGAATGGACCAGAGACAAGCTGGCAGAAATTCACAATTTTCACCACGAGGGTTACCATCCCAACAATGAAAAAGTACGATTTTTTTACCACGATAATTCCTGGCACATAAACGCAATTGGCGATTTAAATGGTGCCGGACAGCCCGTGGGTTTATTTAAGTTTTTCTATGAGTCTGGCGCCCTTTCTTCCACCGGAAATTTCAACAAAAATGGCGATAGAGAAGGCCGTTGGATTAGCTTCCATGAAAATGGCGACACCGCCCGGGTGGTTTATTACCAAGCCGGAGTTTTAGACGGTCCCAACCGCGAATACCACAGCAATGGAAACCTATCTGTTCGGGCTACCTATAAAACAGACAAGCCGCATGGCCGGGCCGAAATATTTGACCGCCACGGCAATAAAGTGCGTCAAATAAACTTTGTAGAGGGCACTATTGAAGACACGCTTTACAACTATCACAGCGATGGTACCATTTCTGGAGCGCTCCCCTACACGGCCGGAGAAACGCAAGGCACCGCCAAGTACTACAATAGAAATGGAGTGCTTAAGTCCATCATTCCTTACGTAGATGACCAACGCGAAGGGAAAGGCACCTTTTATCATTACAACAAACAACTTGAAGCGAATGCAGCGTACGAAGAAGGCATGCTAAGCGGCCCCTATACTTCTTACTATAGCAATGGGCAATTGGAGAGTGAAGGAAACTACGTGGAAGGGGTTAGATCTGGCAAGTGGAAAAGCTACAACCCGGCTGGCGTGCTTATAAGTGAGGAATCTTATGACGAAAAAGGCAAACAAACCGGCACCTATATCAGCTATGATAATTCCGGTCGAAAAATTGACGAGTACGAGTATTCTAAGGGTGAAATTAAAGCCTATAAACAATTTGATTTAGAGGGCAATATCACCCATCAAGACAGCGAGAAATGGGGCAAGTTCTATTTCAAAACCTATAACATTTATGGCAATGTTCAATCGGAGGGCCATTACGATGGCGACCACAAAGAAGGCCCTTGGATTTATTATGACGAGTATGGGCAAAAGGAAGCGGAAGAGCACTTTGATGATGAGGGCGTAGTTCAGGGGGTGGTAACCAACTATTACCCCAATGGCCAAACGGAATCGGTTTACCATTACACCGATGGCGAATTAGATGGCTATTACGTAGAATACTACGACCACGGTGATATTTCTGAAGAAGGCTGGTATGTGGATGGCCGGGAACAAGGTTTCCACCGGACGTTCAAGTACGATGGAAGCCTTCACAGTGAAGCCTTCTATGTGAACGATGAATTAAATGGCCCGAAGAGTTATTATGATGAAAACGGGGCCGTGTACTTGCGTAAATACTTTGATCAGGGAGTGCTTTACAAAACTGAAAACCTGGCAGGCGATAGCGTTTACTATACCTCGGAGTATAACATGAAAAACGATTTTGATGAAGCCAAATACCCCAATGGCCAATTTCGGTACCACATAAACAGTGCCGGCAACCTTTACAACGGCTTGGGCAAATGGTACTACGGCAACGGGCAGGTACAAAAGACCGGCAGCTACCGCAATGGCTACTTTGTGGGCGAGTGGAAGTGGTTTCACCCGAACGGAGAGCTGGCCAAGGTTGGCAGCTATGGCCTCATTGAACCTGTTGGCACATGGAAGGAGTACCACACCAACGGCAAGCCCAAAGCGGTGTACACCTTCCTGGAAGGCGAGCGCCACGGAGCCTATCAGGATTTTTATGAAAGCGGACAGGTTTCTGACAGCGGGCAATACTATTTAGGGCAACTGCACGGCAAACGCTACTTTATTCAAGAAAATGGCGAAATCAACCACGTGCGCATTTACGACCACGGGAGGATTGTGGGCTATGTAAAAAAGCCTGATGCCAAGGGCAATGGAGAAGTTGTAAAGATTGAAAACGGCACGGCCGATGTGAAAAGCTTTTATCCCAACGGCAAAGTTGCGCGCCAGTACCAGCTGGTAAACGGTGATTTTCAAGGAAGGTACTTACAATACAATCCTGACGGGTCACTGAGCTATGAAAGTAATTATAAAGACGACAATCGCATGGGCGTAGTGAAGAGCTACTACCAAAACGGCTCTCTCAAGAGAAAAGAAAGTCGCGTAGATGGCTACCTGCACGGCACTGTGGAAGAGTACCACCCCAACGGAAAACTTAAAGTAAAAATGAATTACGATCTCGGCAGACTAAATGGCGAATACTTAGTGTACGATGAAAGCGGCACCCTTATTCACAAGTATTTGTATCGTTCAAACATGCTCACAGATGAAATATAAAATTCTTTTCAGCCTTTTTGCCACTGGGGTGGCCTTTGCGGGATGGAGCCAAAAACCCAGTGATTTTAGAGATAAGTATGAAGGCGAAGTTGCGGTACGTCTTGAAGAACATACCCACGTTGAACTTGAGGTTGACGATGGCGAAATAAAAATCAACCGGTCGTCATTTATAAAAACCTACATGGCCAGTGCTCAACTCAACGGTGTAAATAAAGTAAGTTTAGATTACGAGCCCCTCTTTTCTAAAATTTCTGACATTGAAGCACACACCCTTATTCCCAATTTTGAAAAAGATAAGTTCGGCAAGGAGAAAGTTAGAGACATTATAGATCGCAAGGTTTTGGACGATGACATTTTTCACGATGGCACGCGCGCCAAGTCCTTTGAATTTCAAGGCGTAAAAAAAGGTGGCATTACCCAACTGGAATATACCGAAGAAATTTCTGAACCCCGGTTAATTGGACGGGAAGTTTTTAGCTCTTCGCTGCTCACACTCAACAAAAGTTTAAGTATTGAGTATGACGAAGAAATAGATCTGGCCATTGACTATTTCAACTGCGATAGTTCATGGTTTGAGATAGAAAGAAATTCTTCCCGTGGAAAAATAACCCTCACTTGGCGAAAGAAAAACATTCAGGCCTTGCAGGAGGAAAGCAATCAACCGCCCTATTTAGAAATCGCCCCACATTTAATTTATCGGATAAAGTCTTACAAGAACGATGACGATGAATATAAGGTGCTAGGCGATATTGACGACCTATACGATTGGTACGGCAACTTTATTAGCAACCAAGAAGAGCTAAGCACTGAATTAAAAAGCATTACCGATAGTTTAACCGCCAATAAAGTAAATGACATTAGCCGCGCTAAGTCAATTTACGATTGGGTAAACAACGCCATCCGGTACATTGCCTTTGAAGAGGGTTTGGGTGGTTTTAAGCCCAGAGCTGCCAACCTGGTTTGCGAAAGACGGTATGGCGACTGCAAAGACATGGCCAACCTGATGGTTTCCATGATGCAATACGCAGGCTTAAAAGCGCATCACGTGTGGGTAGGCACACGCGACTTACCCTACACTTACCAGCAAGTACCCAGTGTATTGGCCGACAACCACATGATTGCCGCCCTGCACCACGATGGGAAATACTACTTTTTAGACGCCACCCACAAGGCCTTGCCCTTCCCCTATCCATCAATGTCAGTACAGGGAAAAGATGCCCTCATTGGCCTGAGTGCAACCGAGTATTTGGTGAAGAAAATTCCGGTAGTGGCCAGTGAGCGCAATTTAGATCGTGATACGGTTTTGCTTTCCCTGGAAGGCGATCAGCTTAACGGAAAGGGCTTTAACACCCTGCACGGCTACAATGCGCAACGATTTAATCGGCTGTTTGAGCAAAAAGATCGAAAAACCATCGACAAGGTAATTGAATCTGCTTACAGCAAAGGAAATAATAAGTGTCAGGCCCAGCTTATAGACTATGAAAGGGGCGACACTGTTAGTCAGCTGCGGTATGCCTTCAACATTCCGCAATACGCTTATCAGCTAAACGATAAGCTCTACCTAAACCTCAATCTGGAGAAAGTCTTTGAAAACCTGGCCCAGAAGTCAGACCGTGAGCACCCTCTGCATTTTGAACGTACCTTTCTGTTCCAAAGGGTTTATCGCCTAGAAATCCCCGATGGTTACCAGTTGGAACACCTGCCACAGGCGGTACAAAACCAATTTGACGGCTATGGCTACTCCATTTCTTACCATCAGCCCAGCCAAAACACCGTTGAGTACGCATTAGAAATAGACCTCAACCGATTAAAGATTAACAAAGAAGAACTAAACGCTTGGAATGAGTTTATTGCCGAACTCAAAAAAGCCTATTCCGAAACCATAATACTGAAAAAAGTATGAAAAGATTCCTTCTATTAACGCTTTGCACTTTAAATCTAATCGCCTCGGCACAATTCTTTGATGCCGATGATTACGATTGGGATAAACCGGCTTACCAGGAGCGTGAAGCAGACGACAGTCTCGACCTGTTTTTTATTAAAGATAAGTTTCTATTCAACTACCAGTTTGTAGGCGAAAACTTTGTTCAGGACGAACTGCGCCATCGCGTGGTTTATCTCAACAGCCCGGACGGTATTGAGGAATTCAACCGGGTGTACATCCCCCATGGGGAAAATACCGAGTTGCTGAGTTTTAAGGCCCGCTCCATCAAGGGCAACAAAGTAATTGAAGTAAACAAAGACGACATCCAAACCGGGATTTATGAAGAAACCGATCAGGAATACACCTATTTTGCCATAGACGGCCTGGAAGAAGGCACCGTGGTAGAGTATTTTTACATTACCCGACAACCGGCCAGTTACGCGGGCACCACCATCACCTATCAAAAAACCGTTCCCGTTGAGCGCTTCGAGTTTGATGTGATTTGCCCCGACCACCTGGTTTTTGCCGCTAAGGTGTATAACCTGGCCGATAGTGTTCAAACAGACACTTCCCTGGAAGATCAAAACCGCATTTACGTTTACGCGGATGACGTACCTGCCTTTGAGGAAGAAGAAATGACCATGGCCGATGCCTTGTACGGCCGAATCATTTATAAATTAGACAAGAATTTATATTCCGGCAAGCGAAACGTAACCTCCTATGCCGCCACTGCTCAAAATGTGGTAAACTTCATTAATGGCGAAATCTCCCGAAAGGGTGAAAAAGCGGTGAAGAAATTACTCAAGAAAATTGAAAAAACAGCACCCGAAGGGCTAACCACTGCTCAGAAGATCGATCATTATTTAAAGAGCGAATTCAACTTCATCAAAAACGCCATGATCAGCAATGAGCTCGATGAGATTATCGAGTATCAGGCATTGTCAAATTCTTCCGCCTTAAAACTATACACCCAGTTGTTTAAAACGGCTGGCATTGATTACCAGGTAGTGTACACCAGCAACCGGGCCAATATGAAATTTGATCCCGATTTTCAGGCCAATAGTTTTCTCAACGACTTACTGCTCTATATTCCTGACGAAGAAATGTTTATTGACTACTCTGATGCGGTGGCGAGAAATGGAGTGATCAATTTCATGCTTACGGGCACACCTGGAGTCTTTATCAGCGAAACTGAGCTCAACAACAAGGTGTACGCCATGGTAGAAATTAATGACATTCCCTACCAAAGCGCTGCCTATTCGGTAGACACCTTAAACGTTGAAATTGAATTTTCTGAAGACCTAAATGATAATAAGCTGCACATAAACCGCATCATCTCTGGCTATGTGGCGAGGAATTACCAGCCCGTATTTGATTTGATTGCCGATGAGGATGACAGAAGAGAATATACCGAAACGCTTATCACCTACGTGGATGAAGACGCAGAGGTAGAAAATCTTGAGTTTAAGAACAATGCGGGCGAATATCTGGGCCGCAAACCCCTGCATGCTTCGGGCACCCTTACGGGATCAGAATTTGTGCAAAGGGCAGGCGATGAATATTTGCTAAACGTGGGCAAGCTCATTGGGCCGCAAACGGAGTTGTACAACGAAGATACCCTTCGCCAATTTGACATTGAAAACCCCTTTGGCCGGCTTTATATGCGAACAATTTCCTTCACCTTGCCCCAGGGCTTTGTGCTTGCGAATCCCCAAAAAGTTGAAATTTTCAAAACCCTCACCATCGATGGTGAAGAAATGGCCCGCTTTGAATCAAAAATTAAAAATGACGGCCGCCACTACACCATCACCGTTTATGAATATTATGAGGGCTTAACGTACAACAAGGCCCATTACCCGGCTTATTCAGAAGTAATTAATGCCGCGGCAGATTTCAACAAAATAAGTTTGCTCATGAAGAAGGGTTAACCCATCCACCCTTCGCGGTCTAAACTGCGGTATTGCACCGCCTCAGCAATGTGCTGAGACAATATATTGTTCGACCCCTCCAGGTCGGCAATGGTACGGGCTACTTTGAGTATGCGATCGTAAGCCCTGCCTGATAGGTTGAGCTTGTCAATAGCATTTCTAAGCAGCTCATTGCCCGCCTTGTCAATCTCGCATACCTGCCGCAATTGCTTGGGTTGCATTTGAGCGCTGTTGTATATGCCCTCGGTTTTTTCAAAGCGCTCGTTTTGAATTTTGCGGGCTTGCACTACTCGTTCGCGAATTTGAATGCTTTTTTCTTCTTCCCTTTTGGCCGACATTTCATCGAAACTTACCGGTGTAACCTCCACGTGCAAGTCAATTCGGTCAAGCAATGGGCCGCTAATCTTGTTTAAGTATTTCTGTACCAATCCGGGACTGCAAACGCAGTCTTTTGAAGGGTGGTTAAAATAGCCACAAGGACAGGGATTCATAGAAGCCACCAACATGAAAGAAGCCGGATAATCAACGGTGAAGCGGGCCCGGCTAATGGTCACCTTTCGGTCTTCCATGGGCTGCCGCATAACCTCGAGTACGGTGCGCTTAAACTCGGGCAACTCATCGAGAAACAAAATACCGTTGTGCGCCAATGATATTTCACCCGGCTGCGGAAAGCCACCCCCGCCTACCAAGGCCACATCAGAAATGGAATGATGCGGGCTCCGAAACGGCCGCTGCGCCACCAAGCTGGCGTTTTTGCCCAACTTGCCGGCCACCGAGTGAATCTTAGTAGTTTCTAATGCTTCATTCAAAGTGAGTGGGGGCAAAATGGTGGGCATTCGTTTGGCCAACATGGTTTTTCCCGCTCCCGGAGGGCCAATAAGTATTACATTATGTCCTCCGGCCGCGGCAATTTCTAAGGCTCTTTTTATATTTTCTTGTCCCTTAACTTCACTAAAATCAAATAATGGGTTTTCCAGGTGTTCTTTAAACTCTTCACGGGTATTAACAATTACTTGTTCGATATCACATTCACCGCTTAAAAAATCTACTACCTCTTTTAAGTTTTCTGCCCCGTAAACTTTTAAGCGATCAACTATTGCTGCTTCGCGAGCATTTTGTTTAGGTAAAATGATTCCATCAAAGCCTTCCGCCCGGGCCTGTATGGCAATTGGCAACACTCCTTTTACCGGTTGCAGGCCACCATCTAATGAAAGTTCTCCTATAATTATATGCTTGTTTAAGTTGGGCAGCGCCACTTGATCTGAAGCAGCCAATATACCCAGCGAAATGGGCAAATCGTAGGCAGACCCCTCCTTGCGAATATCGGCCGGAGCCATATTTACCGTAATTTTAAACCCCGGCCAGCGAAACCCGTTATTCTTCAAAGCCGCGGTAATACGATGTTGACTTTCCTTTACGGCATTGTCTGGCAAACCAACGAGGTGAAAATTTATGCCTTTATCAATATTTGTTTCAATTGTTATGGTAGTGGCATCTACACCGAACACGGCACTACCGAAAGATTTAACAAGCATAATAGGGTTAAAATTAATTTAAACAGCATTAACCGTTTCGGTTAATTATATTTTTGTTGAATATAAATAATTTTATGAATTTTGCATAAGGTAAACAGAGTGAAATTTTATTAATTTAAACAATAAGATTATGTCAAGAGAACCAAAAAGTGCATACACCCCAAAACAAGTAGCTGATTATTTAAAGAGTCAAATCACCAATCGCGGTGACGGAGGCTTTAAAACTGCTTTTTCAAATCAATTTTTTAATCATTTTGAATCGGATGAATTGGAGTCCATGCGCGATTCGTTAGCCCGTGAGTTGGATCAGCGTTCTTCTGAAGAAATTGAGCAATTAAGAAGGCAGCTGGAAGAAAAAAGCGGCCGGTCAGTAGAATTGAAATAAACCACAGCAGAGGTTTATTCTCTTCCTTAAACCTTGGCCTGATTGATTCTGCTTTTATCTTTTTCGGCTATTGATATCTTTTTCAATATCGGCCACTCAACGGCCTGTCTTGAGCCGTGTGTTTGCCTATATTTGTCTGCAATTCACGCTAAATATTTCATAAAATGAGTAACGATAAAAGCGCTAAGCTTAAGGCTTTACAACTTACCATGGACAAACTTGACAAAACCTATGGTAAGGGAGCCGTTATGCGTATGGGCGATAGCGCCATCGAAAAGGTAGAATATATTCCTTCGGGTTCTTTAGGTCTTGATATGGCTTTGGGAATTGGAGGCTACCCCAGAGGAAGAGTGGTTGAGATTTATGGCCCCGAATCATCGGGTAAAACCACCTTGACCTTACACGCCATTGCCGAAGTTCAAAAGCAAGGCGGTATTGCCGCTTTTATTGACGCGGAGCACGCCTTTGATCGCACCTACGCTGAGGCGCTGGGCATTAACACCGAAGACTTAATTATTTCCCAGCCCGATAATGGCGAGCAGGCGCTGGAAATAACCGATAACCTCATCCGCTCAGGCGCCATAGATTTAATTGTAATAGATTCTGTGGCCGCGCTCACCCCCAAAAGTGAAATTGAGGGCGAAATGGGCGATAGTAAAATGGGCCTGCAGGCCCGGCTCATGTCGCAAGCCCTGCGAAAACTTACTTCTACCATCAGTAAAACCAAGTGCTGCTGCATATTCATTAACCAGTTGCGTGAAAAAATTGGCGTGATGTTCGGCAACCCCGAAACCACAACGGGCGGTAATGCCTTAAAATTCTACTCCAGTGTTCGTCTGGACATTCGCAGAACCTCGCAAATTAAAGATACGGAAGGCGTAAGCGGCAACCGCGCTCGGGTAAAAGTGGTGAAAAACAAGCTTGCTCCTCCTTTCCGCCAGGCCGAATTTGACATTATGTATGGCATGGGAATTTCAAAGGTTGGTGAAATTATC
>CAJNDV010002600.1:0-12369 GCA_905221635.1 Symbiodinium sp. CCMP2456
CACACTTGACTCTACCACACTTGACTCTACGACACTTGACTCTACGACACTTGACTTTACCACACTTGACTCTACGACACTCTCTTTAGACTCTCTATAGACTCTCTATAGCCGACACTCATGGCCCCAAAACTCATGGCTAATGATGCTTTCGGGCCACTCGTCTTCTAGTTGATTCTCGTCCTCATTTGCTCACATGTCAGGATCCCCGAGTCCTCCACAGTACATCGAGGGTGAAAGTTCGGAAGCCATTTGCCGGTTCGGCACCGAGGTTTTCGATTCCGGCTGGCATCAGACGGAGGACGCAGCGAAATATCCTGGAGATTGTCCAATCACTGACGAGGGTGGGGGGTTTTCGATATAGGACAATGCATGGCCTTCGGGAATGATTGTCTGCCTGCCCCGATTGCATGTAATAGTGAAATTCATCCGACCCCATACCCGGAGCCATGAAACATCTTGGAAACCCTTACTGTAACGCGCCCCGGTGTTCATTGCCATTCACTCCGAAGCCGACGTCGAAAGCCGGAAGCTGAAACGCCCCAAAGGTTTACTGAATGGTCGACAGTTTCTTTTTCCCGTCAAAACTGGGAGCCCGCAAGCTTCGAAGGTAGCTGAGCTCGTCTTCACGGCTTTCCGAATCTCTGTCCTTGTCCATGGTCTTTTTCGGAAGGAGGGATGAACGCCCGGAACCTGCAACCATCGGAAGAGTGACCGGACCCCTGTTTGCCACGCTGCTTACATCAAATGAAAGTTTTATCCGTGGCTGCTCAAGTCATGCACCAATTAAACCCCTTGCACTCAGCTGTGCCGAGATGTGAGAACATCCCCAAATCCTTCAGTCCTTCATTCTCCCGCATGATATCCAGTCCTGACCTTGGTCTAGGCGTGAGGGCCGCCAAGGAGGTGGCACGTACACTCCGTGAGTGCCTCGAAAGCAAGATCCAGGGAGCTGAATATACCTCTTGCCCTCGACAGCCGTTTGTTTGGGAGTTTAGGTTCTAGGGTCTCTTCAAGGTACTAAGAAGCGTTGAGTTGTTTCTTACTCTGACGATTGATACTGGACTGTTTGCATGTAAGGACTGATTGGTGCAGCGTTTACCCTCATACACAGCGCTCTTCTTCTCGGGAAGCCTTTGTTTGGGTGCTTCGACCCGGTTTTTCTTGCTACTGTCTCGACCATGCGCCAACACGCTGTTCAGGGTTTCGGAACCTGCCTCACCGAGTTTTGGCGACTATGGCATCATCGTTTCCTCGCCGTATCTACGCTGCGTCCAGACAGCCGTGGCAATAGCTGATGCGCTGGATCTGGTGGTTCTCCTCGACCAAGCATCTGGGCAGGAGAATGTGACTTTATGCAAGCGTTTTCGGGTGTCTTCCGTCGGGCAGAATCTCTTATGAGGGGGTCGCATGGATGGTGGAAGGGCGTTATCGTGAGGTGGATTTGTAAACACGATGCCGGCTTTGCAGTTCCAAGTTGTCCGTTCATGAAGACACGCAACCTACGAGCTCGATTCCGAGAGTCAGCCGCATGTGCGTCTCGGCAGGGTAACTCCTATACAACATGTTGCAAACAACCTGCACATGCACCAGATCTTTGGTTCGATTGCCAGCGATCCACTGAAACACAAGCTACAGATGGGCTTGGCGCGTGACGTGCATGTTTGCCTTGGATTCGGAACAACACGGCCCAGTGCGGCGCCTACGAATGACGGAGTATCATAACACCTTCCTCCAAGGCAGGCTGCTTGTTCACTTTACGTCGGAGTCGGCCAGTACTACCGCAAGGTAAAAATCGACCCCTAAATAGCCATGCTAACAGCTAGAAATCCCTCTGTGCAGCCACCTGGGCCATACGCAAAAAGCATGCATGCTCCGTCTGAGGTTTTGAGAACATGGTGTACCGGGCCACGGAAGCCTCGAGCCCCAAATTCGCGACCGCAAAACCATCCCAACCGCAAAGCTATGGCGCGCGGCGCGGTCCAAAATGGCAAATCTCCCACGCCCAGGAATTGGGCGAAGTCTTCGGCCCCGACATCTTCGGAGAGTTAGGCGGCAAGATGAAGTAGCCTGTGTTACCTTGTCTTCGTCATATCTCGGCATTTGGGATTCAGGGGTAGCCAATTGCAGGGGGCCTTCGTTTTCAAGATCTGGACTAGACGCGATTGCACAGGCTTGTTTGCATTGTTCTGTCCTTTGCGTAAAACTGTTGCTTAGTTACGACCGTCTGTAGCCTGGGAACCTTCGACCTTTGAGAAGCTAAGCACGACCAAGATCCTCATGTGGTACTACGGACTGCAGGATTTGCCGTGTGGTGCGGAAGTAGCGGGATCATTCAACAGCCCTCACCAGCTGTCGAGTTTCTGGCATCTTGTCGCCTCTATTTCAATGCTATGGCTTGCGCTGTGGCAGCTGCTGCTTTGCTGGTGTTGCCGTTTCCGTGGGTTCAGTTGCAGCAGACAAATAAGAGCAAGAAGCGGCACTGGACGTGTGGTGCTGCTGTTGCGGCGGCGATGTTGGTGGTGGTCGAAACCGATCAAGTCGTCGTCAGAACAGGGCATGGCCGTTGTGACATCAACCATCAGCATCTTCCGCAGCATTCCTTCCAGCACCACCACCCTCACCATCATGGCTACGATCGCTAAAAACTTGTGAGTGTGAGTGCGAGTAGATGTGGCCAACCACCATATTAGGGGCCAGTTTTGTCATCGTATGTACTGTTGCCGTTCTCATGAACAACAGAATCTAATCGTGTGCATCCTGGCTATCGCCCTCATCATCGTCATGATGTTACTCTCTTGACCTTCTTCATCCAGATCCTACTCAGCGGAGTTTTTCGGGCCAGTTACAGCAGCATTCTCCTGATCATAATCGCGTTCATCAGCGCATTCGCACATGTCGTCGCCATCAGCAGCATCATCGCCGTTGTTGTGGCAGCGTTCCCTGTAGCTTTTGTTTTCAGTTACATGTTTCTACCGATTGACATCCCAACCTTGACACTACTGTATGATCACGACGTAGGAGCTTAGATGGCGATGCCACTGTGAGGTCGGAGGTTATCTCCACAACATGATTCAGTAAATCTCAGTAAATCTCGAATCTTCATGACAATCACATACATGACGAATTGCATTCAAGCTTCCAGGGACTCGGTTCTGCAAAATGTGGGAGCTTGGATCGCCCGTCGTTGCATTCCCGCAGGTGCGCGCCCACGGGCATGGCGCACGCGACACGAGTTGCATAAGGCACGTGATTCCGCATTTGGGTCTCGGGCTCATGCACCGTTCTGGGGATCTACTCCTTCAGCGGCACGGGTAAACTCGCGGAAAGTTTGCGAGCTGTTTTGTGTGGAAAGGTTGACCCAAAGAAGATTCCTTCAGACTGAAAGCTGCCTGTTTTCCCGGCAGGAAGCCCTGATCCCCTATGAGCCTCGTTGTCAGAGATGCAGAGCAGAAAACGGCCGCTAATCAAGTACAAACTCGTTAGCTTGTGCCGACGCGAAGACCGGCCGTGTTTGGTTTGGCTTTTGCGAGCTTGTTATTATGATAATCACGATGTTTTAATGATTGTTATTATTTTTGATTTGCTTGTTTTTTTTAATAATTCTTGTTGCTCTTCTTTTCATTCTTGTTATTATTGCTATCAGTGTTATTGGTTTTATCATTGTTCTTCTTCTTGTTCCTATCAGTGTTACTATTAATCATCCCTAAGCCCTGAAGGCCCTGGAAGCCTGGGAGCCGACCCTCGGCTGGATTTGATGACGTTGACTTCGCATGACTTCGATACGGAGCAGAACGTGTAGGTGGCATATAGGCGCACCATGCATATGTATATATACAAAAGGTATATATTATATGTGTGTATATGCAAATATAGCTAGTTAAAACGACAGATTGATACATATGTGTCTATATGCATATGTATATATACATATGTTTCCCACAGAGCGGCAGCTTCGCACGTGGCCGTAGGAAGCTGGAGAAGGGCTTCTCCACGGCTCCAGCTCGCCGTGTTTGTTGGCAGAGGGTGCTAGGCCGGGTTCCCCATCTTTCAGCTCGCTCTGGCGGTGCCGGGCTTGGGTTTCGAGTTCTTTGCTCTGCCTTTTGTGGTTTTTGGTGGGTTTGGGAGCCAAAGTGAAGCTGGGAGTCCTCGGCTGGAATGTTCGAGTGTGAGGCTTCTCTCAGTTAAAGTGTTGAGTTGAAGACGCTTTGATGTTCTGTGCGCACTGACGAGCCGGAAGCTCTCCAGCTCGGTTCTCTAGGATTCCATACTATAAGAGTTACGTAACTACTATCAGTAATTATACCATAATTATACTCTAGTATGCCCAAAAATCCTGTTCAAATCTTCACGGCCCGCAGAGTACATTTTTTGGTTGTTCCCTGCAGGCTCGGCCCCAAAATGGGGGGAGCGGATCCCGGCCGCACGGCAGCGCTACGCGCGACGATTTCTGTGGCTTTTCTGAAGATGTCACCCCCAGCCCTAGAAGCCCATGGGTGCAGGGTGGCTTATAGGGTTTCTAACGGTTTAGGGTTTGGGGCAGTTTGGTGTTTAGGGATTCAGTCATCCGGTTCCATGGATTGCCCGGTCTGCTTTGAAGGCCCCTTCAGCAAACCTAGGCGATATTTGAGCAGAAGCCGTCGCGGGAGCAAGAACTTGATCGTGGTGTCTCACGGCATCATGGTGCAGACTTGCATGCTCCTTGGACTCGGGTTGGCTTCCTGCAGAGCTTTGTTTCGAAACCCCTGCTTGGTTCGCTTGATCCACTTGGTCATGTTGATCACTCATGATGTCTGGAACCTGTTGCCCAGGAAGGTGCTTCCCAGCACATCTGTTTGGGATGTGGGCTCAATTCCTTACTGCAGCCGCTCGTCTTACAATTTGAGTTTAGTGATTTCAGGCTTGGGGTGCTGGCTATATCATGGGAGGAATGTACCGTAGCATCACAGCCGTTCGCCGACTGCTCTGGGAACTTACAATATATGCTTCTGTGTTATGCTTGCTTCGTTGTGTCTTACTGTAGCAATGATGACCAGATACCGATCACGGATATGCAGAGGCAGCATCGCAATGCTAGCAACCCTAAGATTAAACGTGCTTGCGCGCGGGCTCGTTCAAGCACTTCGTGCTGACATGTATGTATCGTGTGTGCTCCTTGCTTGGGGAACCGTGCGAGCTTCCGCGAGTTCTTTCCGGATGACTGAACTTGCCCATGTCTCATGGACCCTGTTGCCTCCTGCTTGGGCACGTGGGAACTGCGGATTGTAGCACCTTCAATTCCGAATCCCGAAGCAAGTGCAGCACCTACGCGCTAAAGCCAAACCCTCAACCCTAACCTGAAAATTCAAGCAGCCGAGGCGGCCTCATGGCCCATTTCTGGCAGAAGCAGTCATTCGCTTCGCCGGATTCCTTCACACCCAAGACGTTTCAGGCCCCTCACTTTTGCACTGGAGGGAACAGGTGTAGCTCTGGAAATAGGATCAGAAGAAGAGTCGGAATCGTAGTGCGAATGGACGACAAACGACTACAATGACTACACATGGTAGAGGCTGCAAAATTGGCTGCAGCAGTGAACGGAACTTCACCCTGGGCACTTGCTTGGGATCAGTTGATGTTGTAGATTGTAGATGTTAGCAGAAAAGGTGGCAGCCGTAGTGGCAAGAGTACCGTATCGATCATGCGACGAGCCTACTATCCTGACACTGGCTCGGTTTATAGCCATGGCCACGGCCTTGTCAAGGGGAGCTAAGGCCGTAAGTTTACGTCCAGCGCGGTTTCCGAACAAGGCACTATGCCAAAAAAGGCTGCGCAATTGTGTTTCTGATGCATTTGAACAGTGAACCCTTAACAGGAGACAGAGAGAGAGAGAGAGAGAGAGAGAAAGACAGTGGAAGGTCGTCAGCCCTCCAGACCCATAGGAAGCAAGCAAGGAAGCAGGACAGTCTGTGTCAAGACCCTGGGCATCGTTGGGCTGGTAGGGAGGAGTGAGAGATCGGTGCAAGACGTCGACAGTCAAGTATTTTAAACAAAAAGCAACCCAAGTCAAGTGGGCAGGGGCTGAAACACCGAAACATGAAACTTTTTCGAGCGTGTTAAGCAGAATCGAGTACTAACTGACTCCTTGAGAGGTTCGTTGTGTGCAAGCAGAACTTGCTGCAGTGTCCGTCGACATTATTGAAGCCAGAAGTGCAGGAGCATTGGATTTGGAGAACCGGCTTTATATTTATATAAGAGACATATGGAGTCAATAGCAAAAAAGTCAGAAGAAAATACGTCGAAAAGAACTAGTTCAAGACCAAGCCAAGCCTGCAGTGGGTTCTGTCGAGGACCAGTTCAGCTTCATGATTACCGAGGTGCGGGGGTTCATGCGAACTAGGACCAGTATGGGGCCTGTATAAAGCTAGAGTACAGGTCTCATCATTGGCAGCAAGTTTCCTCGTCGTAGTTGACGGGAGGAAGTACGAGCGGGAGCAGAAGTCGGGAAAGTGGCCACAGCTGTTGTCGTGGCAGTTCCAGAGCGGTGGACCAAGGGCAGTAGCACCCCTTTATTGTCGGTGCTGTGGCCGTCGTCGCAGTTGCAAATAGAATGTTGCAATTACTTGTGTTCTTCAGCTTCTTCACAGTTCTCTGTGCTTTGACTGCTTGGCTTTCGATCACCCGACTCCGATTTCCATCTTTGCTGCATACAGCTGTCGTGTTCGCTCGGCCTTCGGCCGGCGAAACCCAGACCATGCCAAGCCGTGAGAGTCGAAGATTGAAGTCATCAGGGTTTGTAGTTCCAGATTATCCCCACCTCACGGCTTCCAGAGGCTGAAGCGCACAGGACCCAGCTGCCCAGCATCTTGAACCGCCATCGACGTCTGGTAGGGGGCCTTCAACAAGTCTGCACATCACGACGGGCATACAACGTTGTGAAGTCCTGTCGCATGACAACTGTGGTGGTTGTCGTTGTCGCCGCGACCGCCGCTGCTATTATATACTGTTAGTACAATGAGGTAAACGCAAGTTGCTAGCAGGTACGCCGGATTTGTCGGAATGTTGTCATTTAGACCCAGATTTGATGCGTGCGGCACGCTAGAAGCAGAACCCCAGACTTTCGATTCGATGGGCTCGAAAGGCTCTTCTGCAACTTACATGGCACGAGATGACTTTGGACCCGAAAAATGTTTGGTGAATTCGTAATTTTCAGGCGGACATGATGGCTCCAACCCCTGCCGCCGATGCAGAGGTGCCAGTCCTCATTGAGGGTTTGTGGTCATCTTAGCTTCTGCCCACATGGCTACGTTCATCGCGGCTCTTTGGGTAGTACACCGGGAGTCACCCACACAGTACTTGTGTGTTTGCTTCAGATTCCTGATGTGGGAGTTTCAAGTCCTGTTGTGCCTTACTTCGTGCAGGCGCCTGCGCTTGAACATACACCGCCCTCGACTGACTTGTCCGCTGAGCTTTGGCACAAGGAGGATGTTCGAGTCCGGTGGTCATGATTTGGGTTTTGAAGCTTTCGGGCTTACATAGAGTTCTCAGGAGTCTCAGGAGGTTTCTAGCTACTGTTCCTTCTGGGGGATATGCGCTCGTAGTCTAGTCGCTTCTGGAGGTTACCGGGTATCATAACAAGGCCTTTGGTGCCCAGGAGTCGGTGTTTATACTCTGCACACCTAGATCGACGGTACATTCCCCTCACCTGCTGTTGGCACATGGCATCGCACGAATGTTACTTGATGCCCTAAAAATTGGAAGTTCTGGTGCCGGAGTCCTCTGCATGCTTAGAACCCTGAACTAGGATGTAGCGTCTCAGACATCTACGCCCGCACTGCACTAGCGTCATTGCGCGTTGGCCTGGGCTTTCTTGGAGGAGCCTGAAGAAGAGTCTCAGCTCCGCCATGCGCGGCTTCAATGGTGGGAGGTGGGGCTCAGAAGGGAACATACGAGAAGCTCTATAGGGCTCCTAGTTCGGAATTCCACTGTCATGAAGAGCTGGTTACACTGATTAGTCACCAATACTATTTCACAATGTAATCTACCCCAGAGCCTTATTCAAATTGTTGAGGCCGAAAGAGTGTGTAGGTCGAGAAGCACAAACGAGCACTATGATGCACATGTAGCTTCGGACCACTGTGTGTTTGCGACGGTTTCGGGATTGTTCGGGTGGAGCTAGCCCTATGCCGCTTCGGAGTTCTTCGAAACAATTTCCAGGACCGTAAGAACTCATTGCCACCAATGAGCACATCCTGATCCCGAACCCCTGCCCAGCCCTGTAGACCGGTACAGCGACCGTAGACATCCACAAGCCTTCAGTGCGTTGATTCATCTAGAATCAAGCTCCTGTACATTCACTGGCCCATGGAGGGAGCTTCCCATTCTCCTGCAACCTTGTTTGGGAGCTGAGAGCTGGGAGAGCCCAAACCCCATGGGAGTCTCGCACGCTCACTCTGCCCCCGGCGAGAGAAGCTTCCAGGTTCATGTTGTGGGAGCGGATGTGCAGTACGATGTGCCGTCCCCTCGGTCTCGAACACGCTCGAGGAACCGGCAACTTTGCAGATGCAGTTGCCAGTGATTTTGGCGAGTCTAGGCACTGTCGGTTGATCTGAGGGCCGGTGCTGTTCCTGGAGAGTGTTTGCAAGCAGGCTTAGGCCATTCAGGCTTCGTACTGTTTCATTGCTCGCACGTTCAGTTGTACTGTGCAGATGGATTTGCAGAGATCTGGGCTTTGCGGGCCAGATGTCGCCGATGATCTGTCTTAAATTTAAACATACAATATACACATAATGAACCCTCAGCCCCTATGCTCTCAACCCCTAAACCCGAAGCCCTAGTCGATGTACTCGGAACCTCGCCAGGCTTGTCCCAGTTGTGAGTGCTGAAACCCGAATGGCTTCGTGCATGTGCGCGAGTCGAAACCCTATTGGCCTTCAAGCCGGGCTAAACTGCATCCTACTATACTTATAATATATACATATACAATATTATATTATATATATATATATCAAGATATAGTATATTGTAGTAATTTAAATCATGGTATATTGTAGGCTGGTGGGGTTCGTGCGCAGAGTCTTGCATGTCCTCCAAGGTATCAGGACTATCTCGACTCGATTCGCTCAGACCATTTCTCCTGGGACAATCTGTACAGCTTGCTGGGAGACCTTCCGGACGAGGTCCCTCTGGATGCGTGCCTCAGCTATCATGCAGACCCGTCTGTTTTGCCTACCTATACCTGTTATGGCTGACAGCTTAACGCCAGAACACACTGCAGCTGAGGTTTCAGGGCGTGGCAGTAAGAAACGACAGCCTGGACCTTTCTAGTGATTCGGGCACGCGCAGCTCTATGGAGATTTTTCGCCGGCCAAGAATCACATCTTTGCAGACGGAGAGCGTGGGTACACTCGAAGCTTGGTGGTTCGGTGCTGAGATTTGTGCCGAGATGAGCATTGCCTTAGAGTAAGAAATTAAGGATGCAAAAGAGCCTTCCGGAGTAAGTCTGAGTAACCGTGACTTGCGGAGAAGCTGCCCCGAACTCACCGAACTCCGGACTTGTCATCCAAACGTGAGCCTCCCGTTTCGATCGATGCTGCTAGTTTGCAAAGTTAGCGTGAGTGGGTTGTGAAGTACACGCGGAAGCTTCGTCGGGTGCTGCAAAGCTTGGTCGTCGTGGTTTGTCGGCTTCAACGTAAGCTGCGGCTTTGTGGCCAAACGGAAGACCCCATGCAACGTCCGAACTGCCTTGTCGCCCCTGACACCTCCCTCAGACCATATAAATCCCGGACTATCCAAGGATGACACTGGCACGGAACCTATCAGCCCGGTGACGCCCGCTCCCGCTATGCCGGTCTTGAACTTGAAAGGCATCCTGAGGGGCGGGGGAGGTGCCGGACTTCGGAGAGTTTAGGGTTTAGGCCTAGGTTCTGTGACGGTTTTATGAGAGTTTGCGAGTCTTCAAAAAGTTGAGCTGCAGGCCAAGGTTTGCTACGAGGAGTCGTAAGTGAACGAGATGCGCTCTACTTGCGCAATGAGCATCGATTGCTTTGCACGGTTGCCCACACTGGTGCCAAATGCAGCTGTGTCAGAAAACACATGTTGTGAGGGAGAGGTACAGAGAGAAGCGAGAGACACACACACACAGCAATAATATTACATATGTATGTAGCATTACGTAGCGTTTATACTTATGTGATCGTATGCAAAATGCTTGCCATATACATTCTAGTATCAGTTGAAGCTGGATAAGACTGTCCCGTCAGTGGACTCTTGGCTGCCTATACCTACCCTTCAAACGGTAATTTGTCATAGCAGTCGTATACCTTGGGACAACCAAGCAACCATGAGAGTGCCACAACCCTTCGAAGCTGGAAGGTTCCAGCTCGTGCTCTGTAGACCCTCAAACACGGAAACACGGAGTGGTGATCATCAGAGGCCTTAACCAAGCCACAAACCCGCTTCGTCTGCAAGTGACCGCCCAAAATCCTAAACTCTAAACTGTCAGGCAGCAGCCTCATGGGCCGAAGGGGCAGGGTACTGACGCTGAACACCGGGGCGCCATAGGCAGCTCTCTAACTCTAAAGAACATGTTTCCGTTCCGACAGTTTTCCGCCCAAGACACTCAGAGAGAAATTTGCTACTTGGTGGAAGTGTCAACACTTCGTGTTTAGCATCTGTTTTTGAATTACATTTGTGCAACCAAGTCCTTTCTTGCAAATATATACTCAGTCTTATATCCTGCACACAGCAGGGCATTCGCGGGAAGTCCTCGCGTCCGAGAGCCAATGCAGGCTCCAGTGATCTCCAGTGTGTTAATGTGTTGGACCGCTGGGCAAAGCCTCCCTCAGCGTCTTTGGCTTTAACGACGTTTCATCTATGGCCTGCCATCGTTTCTGCATTGCGCCATCTTTGCCTTGGGCTGAGCGGAAAAGGGGTCTCCCGCAGCAGGGCTGTTGCTTTTGAACATGTAGCTGGCGCATCGTGCTACAACGCCGATCCGGTTTGCAATGTTGTGTATCCTACGCGACGATCACAGACACCACGAAGGACGGAGGCCTTCGTTTTGGGCGCGTCCGTGTGTGCTGTCGTATTTGTATGCTCCGCAACGATTAAGCTGGGTGCATGTCGAGATATCCTCCAAGTTTGAAATATTGCAGCAACATGTGTCAGCCTTGCCTGAGCTGCACGTAGACATTGAAATGGAATGAAGTTGTAGTGACTCCATCAACTAGTAAGCGTTGTCATGACTAGGACCGGGCTCTTGACATGGTATTTGCGGATGGGTTGCATCAGACAGAGCGAGACCTAACACAACTACAAGCAGAGCGGCTAGTAGTGCTGCCGGCTGTTTGGTACCGGGCTCTTTCGGAAACAGCTGTCATTGCGACGAGCCTTTGAACTTCAACCGGGAGATGATACGAATTCGAGCAAAAACCGGGGCCGTGGCCTCTCCTCAACCCGACCCGGTAGGCTGTGGTCATAAGAACGGCAACGAGCATTCGGCACTAAAGCTTTAGGCTGTAGGTCCAGAGACACGGTTAGTGGGTGAAGTGGCCAAAACCTGTAGCAACAAGGGTTGTGCAGAGGCTCGTTTTCATGAAGCTGAAGCATAGTTCAAGCTACATGAACTGCAGTTGGAATAACTCCAAAGCCTTGATGCCGAAAGGTTGCAACGGCCGCATGGCTGAAGAAGCAACTCGGTTCGAAGCAGCCTCCCTGTAACTTTACCAAGATATGTACAAATGCAATTCCCATGCGCTCGCTGGTATCAACAGGTGCGCACACCTATCAGCTGAACAGAACCAGCAGCTGCAATCGCCCAGGTATGTTATGGATTTCATGCCGGACGCGTGCGGGGCTCATTCGGCGGTAGTCGTGACCGAGTGACACCCTGAACTGTATGACTGATTCAGTACCCCGGCTTGGGAATCGTGTGCGCTTCTCGCATCGACTCAATACCAACTTCAGCCCGAGATAGAAATGGGCGGTGGCTTCCATTCACATAGGCATCCTGTGAACCAGCATACGCATATAGCATGCATCGTCTAGGATTGGCGCCGCAAACGTGGCGGTCCTCAAGAGGCGGAAGAGAGACGCTGGGTATTGGCATTGGTAGTAGCCACGGCTTAGCTAAAGAGCTTGGCGAATTACAAGTGTGACCTGTTGCTAGCCTTCCGATACTTACGTTCTGCGTTTTTGCTTGGCATGCCGTTGGTGATTAGGTTGCATGCGACAGACTGAACGTTGCAAATCCGGCACTCCTGTCCCAACGGTCGAGCAAAAAAATCCGAAAGACCGTAGCCCCAGGCCGAGATTTCCATTGAGATGAGCTGGGCAACCGGAATCCCCAAAGCCCTGCTCGATAGGTATGGTAGTATTATGTCGGCGAGACAA
>CAJNDV010002603.1:0-14719 GCA_905221635.1 Symbiodinium sp. CCMP2456
GTCAATTTCTGTGATCCCACCCGCCCGACCCTGGGCGATTTAATATCGACTGGATTATATACGGCCGGCGACCGTCCACCGGACGGTGCCCGGGGCTGGGCGCAGAAGTGCGCACCCCGGCACCGGCACCGGATTTTGCGACGGTGCGCCTGGCCGGGCGCATTTCCTGCGCTTCGACCAAAAAGGGCGTATGCACCTTAGTAGGAGTTTTGGCTAACGCCGTTTAGCACAACGCTTGTTCGGTATGGCATTGCTCGCACTTCCCACCTCCCGCTCCTCACCCCGGGACTCACCTGCCGCCACTGGACCACCTCCCACCCGTTCTACCTGTCACCTTCCACCTTTTCACTCTCCGGCCTTACCCCTCCCGTTTGATCTCCCGAGGTGGGAGGCGGGAAGAGGTGAGAGTCTGCCAGGCGCATCCAAACACAAAGAAAAATCGCTTCGGCTGGGTGGACACCGACTTGGACAGGCCGGTGCTCCGCCACAGCTCCATGTCACTCTGCATGAGCACAGTGCTTCAGTGGCTCGATGGTGCATTCAGCGTTAAACGATCTGCAGCCGGCACTGGCCCGAACGAGCGCACATTGCCCAGCAGTGATGTACAGAGCCTTGCGGGCTGCTGGCCAAAGTTTGCCAAAGCCCGCTGAAATGCTGAAGGCGCTCCGCTTTGGTCATTCCGCACTCTGCGAATTGGCCTGCGGTGGCAGGTGCCACTTCCCAGCGAGCCTTCGACATCCGGCCTGGTGCGACGTTTTGCCTCAGACCCGACCAGGGCCGGCTGGCTGCAAGGCGACCGCTAGACCATGGCTGAGCTCTAAGACCGCGGTGCTCAGGTAAGAGAGAACCTCTTCAAGAAGGCCGATTTTCAGTTTTTGCAAAGCACCGTGTGCCTTGAGGGCGCACCCAGAGCCGTCTCATGGCTTCCGCGGCTCGTCTTGCGGTCGCTTTTTGTCTAGAGACTCAGAGTCTCTAGGCTACCGCGGTTCTCAAGCATCTCAAGCGCCAAGAAAGTCCGGTACCTGGAATCGACCTAGAATCTAGAAAGTCTGTGTTGGTGAGGATCTGAATGGAGGGCCCTGAGGCTAAGGCATTGCAGGAGGTTAGAGAAAGGAGGCAAAGAAGATTGATGCAGAAGCAGCTGCTTTGAACGGAGATGTGCTCTGCCACGAAAGCCGACACAATATGACACAATGCACCAGCAGCCAATTGTCAAGTGCACAAGTTGCGCTGTCGTGGATTTGATTGGATTGTGGCACCTAAGTTTGCTGGCGACTTGCTGTAGATGTCAATGTGTTTTTCTCGCTTAACTTTATTTCATATGCTTCACTGTGCAGTTCGTTGCGACATGTGCATAGGGGCCCGATCGACGGATGTGGATGCACCTGTATTTGGTGGCGGAGTTGGGTGAAGTTTCACTGTGCAGGGCCTCGCAGGCGGGCCCAGACAAATTGGTCTCTGGACCGGCATTCGAAGCACGTGCCCTGGCCAAGACTAGAGGGAATTCGATCATGCTTAATGTGTTACCATGGCTAGTGGTCTTCTCCTACACGTGGTCCCAAACATTCTCGCACGGCCTTTGCTCCCTCCTTCTTTAGGTTCTTCATCATCTCTTTACTCTGATGCTCAGTTTGCGATGCAAATGTTGCTGCACCAACTTATATAATACACCTCAGCGGAAACCTCCTAAAGCCTTGCAGTTTCAGAGTGAATGCTTGTTGTGTTGAGCAATTCTCTATCCTAGCGGCAGGATGCTCGTCATGTTCTCTGTGGGAAGCCAAAGATTCAACCAACACGGCAGATGCTGGCATTTTGTTAACTGCGGCGGAGGCAGCGCTGTAACAGGCAAACTAAATCACAGAGAGGACCAGAAGTCTTGCCACACACCTGGGTTCGCCCCTAAGCCCTGCGAAAGAAAGAACGTCTCGGGGCAGTCCGGTTTTCCTCAGCATGGTTTGTGGAGTTTAGCCAAGTAGTACTACCAGTAGAACCAACATCATGCACAGTATGTATGCTTAACGGTCCTAACGTAACTAGTTTCTTTTACCGTCATGCTTTTGCTGGTGTCAATACACAGTGTTACAAGATGGTACGATCGATTTTTTGCTCGCGTCATTCTTAGATGCGCGTGTCGCTGTGATTGCCAAAGCTACCTGCTGCAGCGAGTGTTCCCGCCAGCACTAGCATGACTACCACGAGTATTCGCACGAAAACTCGTGGACCGTACGGGTCCTTTGCCTGCATGATTTCGGTTTATCCGTTTGCATGAGCCTGCCAATGGGCCTAAATCGGCCGTTATTGCTTCTGCCAGAAAGCGCAGTAATCTTCCGTTGTTTTGCAGTGCTACACTTCAGTGTCATCCGCCAGCACCCTTTCGGACAAAGATCTCGACAAGATAGCTTGAGGCTTCCTCATCCTGTGTTCTCGTGGTCTTTAGTTGCCTGTGCCCTGAGAACGCACCGTACGTTTGCCCCAAGCATTGCAAGAGGCTTGTGGCAGAGATGCTGTCCCACGTCTCTGGTATGGACCGAACGACCATACTAGTAAGTAGAGGGGCTAGAATGTGCCATATGCCTGTCCAGGGTTTGACCAAGTCAGGAGTTTTTGCATCCCAGAGAGGACTGGTTCGTTATCGACATGGAGCACTCTCCGAACGAACTGGGGGATGTGCTGCTTCAGCTCCAGGCCAGTTCAACATCATGTGTCAATTTCCTCATATAGCACCGTTCAGCACAGGCCTCGCAGCGAGGTGAGGCCGAACCTGTTGTACGTGTGCCATGGGCGGAGCCTGTTGTCGTCAAGCGGGCGCCGTAGCCGCAACCGAACAGGGCAACCGGTCTTGGGCGAAAGCCAAGGAGACTTCCTTGAAAGCCTGGAAGCTCCTCTGCGTAATTTTCTCAGGTGTTGGACCTTGGAGCTCAAAGCACGCTGCCTGAAAGATCGTTTGCCGGCCATCCTTCAAACGCCTGTAGGCTGAAATGCACTGACGTCTCAGGCCTAATTTTCCCTTGGATCAACACGGCCGAAGAGGCGAAATCAGCTGTCGAGGCTGTGGCCCAGCGGTAGATGTGGTGCGGTTAGTTGCGGTTACTGCGGCGGATGCCTGGCTCACGCTCACTAGCGGGGAGGCCACGCGCTATCCCAGCTTGGGCGGCCTCCGCGGAGCGCCTCGGCCCACTGGGCCCAGAATCCCAGAAAGTTGTAGACTTAGAAGACCGCGGTCTGCGCGCTGTGGCAGGTGATGAGCCTAGCGCGGATGAACAACTACGGAGCGCAGAATCCTCACTACTACAAGGAGCTCCGACTCCGGGGGTATCCCGGGGTACGGCACGTACTAACGTACTGCATAAGTCCACCCGGACCTTCGTAATCAACACCTTTCTCCGCCCCTAAGGAGGCCGGCGCACAGATCTGCATCGCTTCTGCACTTGTCGAATTCGGGTTGACACGGCCGTAGGCTATTGCAAGCCATGTGGCATGTGCGGCATGCTGTTCGTTGCTGTTCTTCAAAGGTAACATTATGCAGATTGAGACCCTGGAGGCATCCAAACTGTGAGACGCGGCCAACCCCAGCTAGGCCTACAGGTTACAGAAGCTTGTGGAACCAGGCTGTCGGCAACATCGAGGACGGCGCCCATGGGAAGAGAGAATACAAACCCCACTTCCAGCCCAGCTGAAGCGCTTCCGCATGCTTCCTCGCAGAGGCCATTGCATCCGTGGACGGTGTAGATGCGCTGTTTGTCGGGCCCAGTGACCTCTCAGCTTCAATGGGTATCCAGACTCAGTGTGATTGCATTCTGGTCTTGCTTCTTGTGGTGCTCCAGTTGAGACATGGCTGGCTTGTGCTGCAGTCGCAATTAAGACTCGCAATGTGAGGCTTTATTGGCCAGCCGCAGCATCCAGAGGTGCCACGAGTAAGAAGCCCACATGCTTCCTGCTGTCTGCCCGGGTGGATCGGGAGCCATGGAAGTCTTGAGGTTCTTAACAGAAATCTGAACATTCTAAATCTGCATCTAAGCAGTTCCACTAGGATTGCAGGATTGCTTTATGATCCGCGCATACAGCTCCGTCAATCTTCGCCTTTGAAGGTGAAGAAGGTTATTGAGCAAGCTTTTTCGCGCATCGTGGCCAGCGGCAAGGTTTGGACTTTCATCGCCTGTCGATGCTCCAGATGTGTGACATGTTTAAGCAGATTATGACATATTCCTGATGCGAGGCAGCCGGCTTCCTGACTGCCAATAAGAGCGATGCAAAGTGGGCTTTGAAGCTCTCGCCTCGGTAACTTCAGTTGTCAAGGTTTCTTTTGAGCTTCTTAGGTGTGGCTGCCAGTTCGTCGCAGTCGGAAGCGACATGCAGATGCTGACGGCAGCTTCGAAGGCAAGGTCGAGACTGCACGGAAGCCGGTTCTAGAGATGGCCATGTTGTCCAATGAAGCACGCACATCGATTTGGTAAACCAGGAGGCTGCTGCTGAGTTCCACGACTTTGCCAGCAAGCTCTGACTGGACCTGCCTTGAATCTTACGCCTTACGCCTTCTCTCCCTAAGCAGAGAGACAAGACGCAATGCCTTCCCCAGTGGCATGGTGTGGTGCGGTGCCATGGGCGAAGATTAAAATCTCTCGTGGCCAGCTCATAGCATCGGGATCAAGTCGTCCGAAGGTGTTAGGACGACTTCGAATTCGCATTAGCCATACAGCCTTTGACAGGTCAATACCTGGTTACGGTGCTTTCATGGGCAAGATTGATGTCGATAAGATGGATTTGGTGAAGTGCGCACTCGAGGCAGGCGTCATTGACATGCGCCCGGTCGCTTGGTCTTGTGGCTAGGTATCCCGGCTGGGTGGATGTCCAATGGAGCTATGCCGACTTACATCCGGGAGACTGCACCTCGACTCACAAAGCCTGATGCCTGCCACTGGAGAAACACGAAGTGGGAGACAGGAGCATGGATCTTGGTTAACAACATTCGTTGGCATCCAACCTCTACTTAGGCATGTGCGCCGCGGCAGTGAGTTTTGCTCATGTATTGTTAGGCCTTGCGCCCCTGATGCACGTTGTAAACCACAGCACATGTTCTCGTCTGCTTGAGGCGGCGCTAGCCAGTGGGTGTAGTTACCTCTTGTGCGGTACAAGAACTACTCCTCTCGCTCCCCACACTGGAGATGCAAAGGGCTTCAGTCTCGACAGCCTTCTGAATCAGTTAGGGGAGTTGGGCGGCACGCGACACGCAGACGCGAGGGAATGGGAAGCTTCAGTGGAGGGATGGGGGAGAGGGCTCGGATCCCCTGAACTGCAGGGAATCCGCATGAATCCGCGAGATTTTAGCGCTGTCTCAGGTTAAACCGTGCAACACCAGCTTTGCATCGGCCTTTCTTGGGATCTGCTCGGTCAATAGGGTTCGCCTCTGGAGTCGTTCCGAAGCTGCCATCTTCTCATAGCTGTTGGATTATTTGTGTGCTGCTGCAGAGCTTCTGAAAGTGCTCAGAAGAAGACGAGCACAGTTGCGATGAAGATGCGAAAAACTACTAGCCTCTTCGAAACTATCATCAGGGCAGTTAGAGTGAACTTAGTGCGGCATCCGTTTGCAGGCGACATTCGCTGTCACAGACGATCTGCCATGCAGGTCCATGTTCTGGGCTTGAACTGGCAAGTCGAGTAGAATAATCTAGCTGGGTACGCGGAAGGCTACTCCCGACCAGTTCTGCAAAGCCTTTGCATCAGTTTTCCAGCGCAGCGATGTGTTGTGCAGAGGGCTTGGGTGTCCCAATTGTTGAGCACGTCAAGCAGTCGAGTAGTTACACATCGTCATGCGATGTCATGCGAAATCCTCGTGTCAAGTAGACAAGCAAGTGAAGTGACAAATAGCATTTCCAGTGTTTCATGCCAGTTGCAACAACAAGAATCGCAAGCACTGGGTAGCTCCAAGACCTGCGGGCATGCAGGTTAAGACTTAACCTTACGTTAACTTCAGGTGATTGCTGCAGACGCTGCGAAACAACAAAACACTCGTAGAGTCGTACAGAGTGTTTGTTTCCTCGAAATGTTTTTGGACTAGGCACTGTTGGGCCTGCTATTTTGTAGATCCAACTTTCTTGCGATCTTGAGGAAGGTGCTGCCATCCGAGTCGTTCAATGCGATAATCAGCTTATCTAAGGCCTTTACATCCCGTTCCAATGGCCGGCTCCTCGGCCGTGTGCAGAGCCACCGAATCTCGCGTGCAGACAGAAAGGTGCACGCGTAAAGTAGAGCAGCGTAGGCACGCATGCAGCCAGGTATCATCAGGTTACTGCGCAGAAGGGGCGTTCAATCAACGTCCATGTGTGGCGACTTGCTCAGATTCGAGCTCTCCTGCTTGTTTCATTTCGGATCCGCACCGACCCATAGGTATTGGCGGCCTGCAGCCTTCAACTCGGCAAGCTGTGACAAGGAGCGTCACAAGCAAGGCATTGGCGTCCCTTCGCCGGTCAGTGTGCGAGGAGCAACAAGCAGTGACCACCTTTGCAGACTGCAGCTGGGGCTACGAACCCAACGGAGCGACTCGGCATGCTTGGGATCAGTTGGCTGCTTTTGGGCCGCATCATGACGCTGACAACAGGGACGACAAGGCTGCTGCTTACTGCTGCTTGCTGCTGTCCCTGATCCCTGTGACCTGCTGACTGGTGAAACGGCTCAGGGGCATCTGGGCAAAGTGAAGAAAGGATGGAAGAAGCCGACGAAGTGCAAGAAGGCAGGCCCAGCTCTTGCAGGTTTACTGCGTCATGCTTGAGCCATCGCCTCGTTGATATTGGAAGGTGAAGAATGTGAAGAAGTCTGACGAGTTGTAATTGCTGATGCACAGCAAACCAGGCAATATGGGCTGCAGTGTACGCCTGACAAATCGGAAAGCCTGTAGCTGAGCTCAACTGCCGTCGGCAGGGCCGGGCCGGCGGTGTGCGACTGTGGTCCTGTGGCTGCGCCTCCACAGCGATGTGGGGAGAAAATCGATTGCACACGAGCTTGCAAACCGCCGCGTTCCGGCATGTCAGGCTTCTCAATCCGAACCGAGGTTACAAAAGGCGAAGTTAGCAGCACGTGGGGCATAAAGCATGATGCCTTGTTCCGCAGCCAGTTGCCCCAGCGATTGAGTGCCCCCTGGCCGTAGAAGGGGCCGCTGGCAGCGATGCTCAGCGCCGCTCGCCGCGTGCTGAGTGGGGCGGCCAGGCTGACTCCGAAGCCGCAAAGTTGGCAGCCGGCAGTGCCTGCTACTGCAGCATGCCAGCTTGAAGCAAGACGTGGCTACCGCCATTGGTGGCGTGTGCTGCCTGAGGATTTTGAGTTGAACTCAGAGTCAATGCCGAAGGATGTGAAGTCTCTCATGGCCAGCAATCCCCAGAACCTGGGCTTCATCGATGCGTACTGGTACTGGAGGATCCGCGCTGAAAGCACAATGATGGATCCTGAGAACTTGCCGAAGAAGTCCTACAACCAACTCTGCCGAGACATGGGCCTCACCATTGTGAATGAACAGGCGGAGAATCTCCTCGGCATCATTGAGTTGTACGAGTACCTCAAGTCGTCCCCGTTCATCGGACCCTTTGGCACCATCGAAAACCCAGTGCTAGTTCCGGCCATCCACACTGAGAGAATTGTCGGCTGCACAGGTGGCACTGGGGACAATGAGCATGTCCCTTTGTGGTTCCGCTGTCGTGAAGGCTTCCTTTACCGATGCGGCGAATGCGACCAAATCTTTATGTTGGTCAGAGTGCTGTACGACCTGCCGGAAGAGGGCGTGCCGATCAATCCCATCGATCCTGATGTGAAGGATGTCTTCGATTTTGCTCTCTTGGAGAAGGGCAACGAGGTTTGGAACACGGGCGGCATGATCAACTGGCCTACCGGCTACGATGCCTTGCATGGCACTGTCTATGGTGGAGGGGCCCGGGATGAAGACCAGCGCGCCATCGGCGAGTGAAGAATAGCACGAGCGGGTTTCAACATGAATCTTATTCCTTGAGCGAAGTTAAGTCATCGACCACGACATGATAGACACGGTGGCACAATGACATGTAACCCTAGGCAGCCATAGAGGGTCAAAGGTCGACTGCTTTGAGCTGAGCAACACCGTCTGTGAGTCGGAAAAGTGAGGTCCATCGTCACGGCTAGAAGTGAGTCTGAGCGTGAACGTGCACCGCATCTTTCATGGCGGTTTTTGTTCCATCAAGATGTACTGCCGCTCTGTTGCTACTCTGGCTCTCCAGGCTTCGTCTTCTTCTGGTCAGGTCTTTGGGTGAAGTGCTGCAAGCGCTCACTCTTTCACTTCAAGTGACGGCCTCAGGATCCATGCAAAGGATCGCATGCCGATGCATACCTTTCCGTTACCGATCTGCCTCAGGTCAGCTCATTATGGCATTGTGGAGGCTCGGTTTTATAAGCTGATTAGCAAGCCAGCCGCGGCAATGTGCTTGGGCGCAAGCAGGTGGACATTGGCCATTGCAGCCATGGTCTCGATGGCTTCGGCGCAGCTGATGCGCAGGGACAAGCCAAAAAAAGAAGCGACTGTTCATCATATGCTGCAAGCAGGATTGCGGCAGGGGCTGGTGAAAGTTTCTGCAGATCGCTTGCTCCATGTGGAAGAAAGCTTGCGCGCAAGCTACGAGGCCTTCCCCAAGGATGCACGGGGAAACGTGCCACCGCATCAGGTCTTACCGGCCCTCACGAGAGCCTACTTTTCCAAGGAGCACGGTTGGCTAGTTCGTGGCTTGGAATCTCCTGGAGCACCTGTCATCGCTCCCGGAGAGTCGCATCAAGATGCACGTCTGGCAGTCACTGCGGGTGGCTTGTACGAGGTTCAGATTCTGAAAGACAAAGCACCGGAGCTTGCAACAGCATTGAAAGACACAGCTCTCAGTCCAGTTGCGGTCTCGGCTGGGCTTTCCCTGGGAGACATCTCTCGCACAGTTGCTGCATTGGAGCAGCTGCTCCTGGAAGAATCACTGCCCCTGCTGCGTGCATCATACTTCCTCAATGGTCTGGACCATCTGGACCTTGCCACCGAACACCTGCCGCCACCTGTGGCAGAGTCACAGGTTCATGAGGTTCTTTTGTCCTACCTTCTTCTGTTCCGGCATGGGCTGCCCAGGAATCTGACAGACTCCGAGTCCCACCAGCGCCTGAAGCAGCGTGCGAAGAAGACTGCAGATTGGCCTTTGCTGTCACAGTTTGAGGTCCAGGCTCTAAATGAGGTTGTCCACGAAACTGGGAAGATCTCGTGGGCGCAGGCTCGCGAAGCTGTTGAAATTATTGCTACGCGATACGGGCGCTGGCAGCAGTCAGAATGCGAAGACATGAAGTCGACATTGATGAAGATGGACGCAGGTGGAGGGCGCGTGAAGCTGCAGGACTTCCATGGATCGCCAAAACATCCGCATTACCAGTTCACGGAAAAGGAAGACTACTTGTCAAAGGCGGGCATATTAGTGGAAGAGGATGGTGAGAAGTATGTGCTCATTGCAAACTACTTACTGGGACCCTCCAACTGCATCGCATCATCTGAGTACTTCGCGGTCTGCTGCCTCAACCAGTGCGAGACATTGGTCAGCCAATTCGAGATGATTTTGCAAGCTCCTGCAGCCCCTGTTGCGCAAATAATGGACGCAGTCGCCCGTCTCAGTGACAACTCGACCACTTCATCCGCTTCGCGGCTCCAGGAGGACCTGCAAATGCTCGTGGATGACACAGGTGCAGTCGTTCTGCATTCGCCGGGCTTCCACAAATGGCTACACAAGGCCCTTCTCAAGTCGGTTCCTGCAAGCTCTCCACGTGTTCCGCAGTAGATGTCCTGTAGTGTTCATTCCTAGGGTCTGAACTTCGCTACCTGGAAAGGCCTTTCCGCTGGAGTGCCCGCGCCCGACGGCGCAAGAGGATGCAGCGGAGGAAGCAGAGCTGGCCGAGGCGAGGGAGTGGCTGGAGATGGACGAGGCTGCACGAAGGAAATGGCAACCTCTGGTGGTCCGCCCGTCGGAGTGCACACGGATTCCCGAGTGGCATGCCGAGAAGGCCGAGCAAGGCTTTCATGAGGAGCCAGAAGGGATGCTGACGGAGGTTTGACAGAGGGATAGCGTATGGCATGTCGGAGCCACTTTGCGTGAAGCTGAGCCCGAGAGAAAGGGGGAGGATAGCTCAAGTAGTTGTGATGAGAGGCTCTTGCTTGTGCACGCGGGGACAAGCTCAATTCTGTGTGGCTCCGAGGCTTAGATCTGCAGCATGCAGGTGGCACAACACCTGATGGTACATCCTGAAACTCGTTGGCCTGACTTCCCGGCCGCAGCTCTATACCAGGACGTCATTGTTTGCAACAAAGTCATCGACTGTAGCTATGGCTTCTGAAGGCAGAGGTAGGCCTGTCGTATTCGCTCCAAGGCTAGCATGTACCGTATCGCTTAACAATGAGAACATCACTTCATGACGGACCTCATGGCGAGGTGCACTTCTCACAACTTTGGGACATATCAGAGCAAAGTGGGTGACAGGGCTAACGGAATGATTGCATGTACATACGTATACTCATGGGCTCAGTAGTGTCCTCAGTGACTCTGAATACTCACGGTGTCAACCCCTGTTTCGTTGCCAGGGCATGATGGCTTGGGCACACCTGCACGGCTTGAAGGCCTCGCCGAAGGCTCTGTTGACCGAGTGACCTGCGGAGCCTTGCTTTCGTCGATGCCTGAGCTCGCGGCATCTCGCGCCAACCGCAGATCAGGTGGACTTTTTCTCCCCCTCCGCTCCGCCAAGCCAGGCCGGCTTAGTTCGGCTGACGAAGCTTTCTTTGGGCCCTGTGTTGCACCAAGTCGGCGAACCGTAATCGGCCGTCGCTTCATGTGCGCGCATCTTCAAGGACACTGCAGGTTAGCAAAAGCACGCATCGCTGGACTGCTTCCTGATGCTATGCAAGCCTGCAGCCACGAATAAAATGTGGGCTGGACGCTGTGCGAAATGCTTCGAGCTTCATGTTCGGCATTTGCAGCTATATACAATCAACGCTTTGACGTGGTCAGGGCTGCTGTGCCAGAGCGCTCGAGCCCATTGCTTCCGGTGAGCTGCTGTCAGACTCCCAGTCCCTCTCGGTTGCTGCCAGTCCCTCTCGGTTGCTGCCAGAATGCATGACTTCCGCCATTGAACGTGTCAACTGTCGTCACGGAAAGCTTGGTAAGGTCTTGAGCACCCGTGTTGATAGATTAGTCATTGAGCGCCACAGTCAGGCCTGTTACGTCCCTGTCACATAAAGGCAGATCTCCTGTCTCAATGTGGTCCCACACGTGAGAGCCGAGGACTACATATGCTGTATAGGCCAATCTAGACCCCGTGGTTTGCCCTCGTCAGTGGCTTTCGACCCGATGCAATGGAAGCACAAGGGGCTACTGCAGCATTGGTGGAATATTTGCAGGTGCCTTTGCTACCATATGCGGGTATAAGTGCTTTAAAGGGAGTTCGGGTAGATCGTTTCGTGTTGGTCCAGCTCGGGAGGTGCAGGGACGGGTCCAGGGACCTCTCCGCTGGCAGGCAGCATACATTCAAGATAGCCCGCTGGAGCCGGAAACTATCGACAAATGGCTCTTGCAGATTCCGCAGCTTGGTTACTACCAGTCTTGCTCATGTACAAGTGACGGCGGCATGACTCATCTTTTCACCCATCACCACGGAATCACCTTGCAAGCAAGGGTTCAGCTGTTTCGCAGGCCGCAGGCCTTACAGTGGACATCCACCGCAGAAGACGACATGCCGCCGCTACATTATGCCTGCATGAACGAGGCCACTGATCCCGGGCAGCCGCTTTGTCCGCATCAGCCTTGATGCTTTCTCTGCTCTTTGAGAGCTTATGTTTCACATTTTCGGAGACAGGTTAGTTTCGCGGGAATAGGGAAGGCATCGCCAGAGGACCATTCGATTTGGACTGTCATAGTGCGCATGAGGGCATATTGTCCTTACGCTAGTACTAGGGCATGCCTTGTGTACCTTCAGTTCGGACAAGTGGTGTTTAGAGTTGTTCAGCAAGACGGCATGGCTTGCAAGTGCTGGTCCGACCCTGGCACTGCGCCTCTGACGCGTACTGTATGCTGCGCGATGCTAGCAGGAGTGCAAGAGGCTGTCACAGAGTGAGTTTTGAGGCATCTGAAGTTTTGGAAATATCTGTGAGTCGAGGCTCTATGCAGCAGTGTCGCGGCTACTTGCACATGGTGCCGATCCGCAGGCATTCTCGCAGCATCAACCAAAAGCGACAGGGCATGCATGGATGTGCGATTCTCACTGCAGGCGAAGGATTCTGACGGGGACACGGCATTGCAGGCTGTTCTCAGTCTTGCGACACAAGATGAAGAGCCTCCCGATCAAGAGGCTGCCCAGGCAAGGCCAGGGGTATGCCAGACTGGCCTCTTCCTGCGCGATCGGTGAATTGCATCCAGCCCGAGGCGCACTATGCAGTCGTCCAGGCGCTGATCCACTGTCCGAAGCAGGACGCGGCTGTTGCTGTTTGCTGTGTGTTTCCTGCCCGAACTTGGAGGGCTGGCTGGGGGCATTCACTTCACTTTTCGGACTCACGAGTCCCAGACTTAGACTGAAGAAGATTGGTTTATCGCCTTTTCGGGTACAGGGCTTCCTGTCGCATGAACGTTGGGGAGCCCGCCAGTGTCATTTCGGGAAGTTTTCGGGGGTGCCCTGTTGCCAGGCAAGGTTTCCTTTTCAGCTGTCCAGTCAAGCATGCCCCTCCACTCCACCAGCGGGTCGCCCAAGTAACGCGGGGGCTGCGCGTCGCAATGACAGCAAGCATCCGGACTTAATACAGTATCTATCATATCAGCGGGTGCGGTGGGATGGGGCTGGCAGGGGAAAACTTTCTGAGTCTCGTCTCGCAGCTAACGTCCGAAATTTGTCGTAGCACTGCTTCTTGGTGTTTGGGGCACAGATTCCGGCCCGTAATTGACTCACGAAGCGGCGACCCAGCAATTTTCTGGTGTTCTTACACCCAATTTCTCAACACAGGAATTCCGTGCCAACAGCTTGTCACTATGAGGAGCTCGGAGAACCTGAGCTCCGGAGCCTATGCAGTTGGCTGCGCAGCCGTGTTCCAGAGAACGGGCAGAAGCAGGCTAGACCCGCAAGCAACACGACGGGTCACAGTTTGGGACTGCAATCTTGCTGTAGGAGCACTGTAGCATCGTACTGGGTGTCTCAGGCACGATGTGCCATTGTGAAAGTGCTTCTGCACGAACACAAATCGGTTGCCTGTAGCAAAGCCATCCGTCATCCTGCTCTGTAGAACTGAGTATGTCGATAAATGGCGTGAATGATGACTTGATGACTGCTGCTGCTGCTTGTTCTTCTGCTGCTGCTTGTTCTTCTGCTGCTGCGGCTACTTCTGCTGCTACTACCAGTCCAACTGGACTCGATGCGCTGTCTTATATTGTTACTACCATTAGCACTAGTTCTGCCACTTCTATTCCTACTAGTACTACTACCACTACGACGACGACAACGACAACAACAACAGCTACTGCTGCACTACTGCTGCTGCTGCTACTACTACTACTACCTACTACTACTACTACTACTACTACTACTACTACTACTACTGTGACTAGTATCCTGACTATTGCTACTACTACTAGTACTAGTACTAGTACTAGTACTAGTACTAGTACTAGTACTAGTGGTAGTACTAGTACTAGCAAATGCTACTAGTATTTAGTAGTAGTAGTAGTAGTAGTAGTAGGAGTAGTAGTAGTAGTAGTAGTAGTAGTAGTACTAGTACTAGTAGTACTAGTAGTACTAATAGTACTAGTAGTACTGGTACTAGTACTGGTACTACTACTACTACTACTACTACTACTACTACTAAAACTACTATTACTATTGCTGCTACAACTACTACTACAACTACTACTACTACTACTACTACTGCTACTGCTACTGCTACTACTACTAGTACTACTGCTGCTGCTGCTACTGCTGTGGCTATTGCAACAACAACTACTACTACGACTACGACTACGACTACTACTACTACTACTACTACTACTACTACTGCTACTACTCCTGCTACTACTGATATTAAGTTACTACTCCTGCTGCTACTATTACTGCTTCTTCTCTCGCAGCAGTGAGTCCGCTCCTGAATTTCTTGTTTCCCGCGTTTTTGGTCCGGCCGAAAACCAAGGAGATAAGAAATTCAGGGGCTGAATTTCTTATTTCCTGTGTTTTGGTCCGGCCGAAAACCAAGGCAATAAGAAATTCAGAAGCTGAATTTCTTGTTTCTTGTGTTTTGGGCCCGGCCGAAAGCCAGTGAAATAAGAAATTCAGGGGCTGAATTTCTTATGTCCTGTGTTTTGGGTCCGGCCGAAAGCCAGTGAATTTCTTATTCCCTGTGTTTTGGGTCCGGCACCCATTGCCTTCGGGCGAATTCCGAAACTCTCGCCGAATTGCTGCAGGAGCCTTAAGCCGTCTAAGCAACCGGATATCAGATCTTCATCTCTACTGCTTGCCTTCGGCAAAGTCTTAAAGCTCTAAGTGCTGTCCTCATTCCTGTCCCTTTTAATTTGAAGTTTTATATCCCGAAGCCCTAATAACCCAAATTTCAAGGTACTGTAGCGTGTTTAGGGTCCTGCGTTTATGGTCTTGGGGGCAGCATTTAAGAAATTGGATAAGAAATTGGGTTTCGGGTAGGGGACCCTGAATTTCTTATTTCCTT
>CAJNDV010002603.1:14819-53320 GCA_905221635.1 Symbiodinium sp. CCMP2456
ACAACAACAGCAACAGCAACTGCTACTACTACTACTACTACTACTACTACTACTACGACTACGACTACGACTACGACTACGACTACGACGACGACTACGACGACGACGACGACTACGACGACAACGACGACGACGACGACTACTACTACTACTACGACTACGACTACGACTACGACGACGACTACGACGACGACGACTACGACGACAACGACGACGACGACGACGACTACTACTACTACTACGACTACGACTACGACTACGACTACGACTACGACGACGACTACGATGACGACGACGACTACGACGACAACGACGACGACGACGACGACGACGACTACTACTACTACTACGACTACGACTACGACTACGACTACGACGACGACTACGACGACGACGACAACTACGACGACAACGACGACGACGACGACTACTACTACTACTAGGTATGTGGTTGGTAGGTGACGCCAGTGTTTTCTTCATTTGAGTGTGTTATTTCTGGAGTTCTGATCTGTTTTTACTTGTTGGAGGGGAGTGCGTCTTTTTTGTGTTTTGCTGTGTTAGCAGTTCACGTCTTGCTGAACGCTGTTATTTCTCGAGTTTTGGCCTGGTTTTGGGTGGGCTTCGGAAAGATCGCGTTTCTTTATGGCACTGTTTTCTGCGTTTTGGAGCCTTGGGCTTTCTGCGTTTGTTTGTAGGATGCTGTTATTTCTCGAGTTTTGACTTGTTTTTCATGTGTTTAGCCAGGATCACGATATTGAAAACTACTTGTTTTCTACATCCGCTGCTATTTGCAGACAGTTTTTGCTGTTAAACAGTCTCTGTTGTTAGAGAGGCTTTACTGTTAGACAGGCTTTGTTTGCCATTAGACAAGGGTTCCAGGAGGGCCTTGGCTTTGCTATTACACAAGGGTTCCAGGAGGGCCTTGGGTGATAGGGAGTCCTGATTTAAAATGGCTTGGCTTGGCTTGGTTTGGGGGGGGGGGGTTGGGGCTTGGGCGGGGAAGCATTTGGGTTGTTGCTACACGTTGGTTTGCAATAAGTCACGGTTCCAGGAATCGACAACATCAGCACACAGCTCAACCATCCTTTGCAGGCGCCACCCCACGCCCAGCTCTGAGTTTGCCTTGCGAAGGAACCAGCCGACAAGACTCCACAACTAATTATTTTACTTCGAACATCCCCACCCTCACGGTAGTCTGTGGGGTTGGGCACTCCAGGGAGTCTCACGGGAGTCTCACTTGGGCACTCCAGGAGCTAGTCTCAGCGGACGAGGAGTAAAAGTTGACTTTAAAATCTAACAACCCCACACCGAGGGTGGGGAAAAAAAACAAAGACGTAACGCAGACAAACAACAAGACCAAGACCACTCAAAACCAGCCCAAAACTCGAGAAATAGCGGCGTCCAACAAAAAATGCAAAATATCACAGATTCCACAACGGAGAAAAACAGTGTCATAAAAAAAAAACGCGATTTGCCCAGACTCCCCCAAAAACCAGCCCAAAACTCGAGAAATAACAGTGTTCAGCAAGACATGAATTGCGAACACAACAAAACACACACAAAAGGCGCATCCCCCTCCAACAAGAAAAAACAGCTCAAAACTCGAGAAATAACACACTCAGACCAAGAAAACACTGGCGTCACCAAGCAACCCTGCGCCTACCACCATCACCACCACCACCACCCCACTGCCGCCGCCGCCACCACCACCACCACCCCACCACCACCAGCCACCAATCACCAACCGCCAACCAACAACTACCACCCGCCACCTATCACCCACCCACCACCCACCACCCACCACCCGCCACCAACCACCAACCACCAACCACCCACCACCACGACGATGACTACTATGACTACGACTGCTACTGCTACTGCCACTGCCACTGCGACTGCCACTGCCACTGCCACTGCCACTGCTACTGCTACTGCTACTGCAACTGCTGAGGCTATGTGTCCTGCTCCTGCTCCTGCTTCCACAGCGCCGCAGCCACCTTCAGCTTGCCACTACCACCACTACACAGCATTGCTGCTACTATCACCACCACGACTACTATTGCTGCCGCTACTGCTACTGCTGCTGCTGCTGCTGCTACTACTACTACTACTGCTAATACTACTACTATTACTACTACTACTACTACTACTACTACTACTACTACTACGATCTGCTGCCGCCCCTGAGGCCGAAAGCCATGGCCTAAGACCCAGACCCCAGCAGCCGTGTGTGCATCATCATGTATTGGGTTCTCTTCCAGGATTTGGACCTTGATGTTGGCGAGCTTGGTGGGACGATTCAGTGGTCGCCCCCGGAGGACCCGGTAGGGATTCCGCCGGGATGCGCTCAGTGGGTGTCGGCATTTGGGTTCGAGACAGCTTGGTGGGAATTAGATCTGGTGCTCTTGAGGCCGGGTGCAAAAGGGGCTTTCAAAGGCCCTGGCCGAGCTATATCGTACGTCGTAGCCAAGACCCTTTGTCTGACTGCGTTGAGACACTGGAGAAGGCATGTGAACCTCACTGCCCCGCAAACCCCTCATCAGGTAAAGCCATCAGTTAAAACTCGACAGGCCCCAGAGCCAAATTGGCACCGAAACCAACCGCTAGTTGAGGCAAGCAACAAGTGGAAATGACAGGTTGGATTTGCTGCTGTGGCCTCCTTCGGCATTTTCCTGGCTGAGGACGCCTCCGGTTCTGGTCGCAGCGAGGCACCAGCGGGGTTTCGTTCTGTAGTGCAGCTTCTCCTCATTGATGACCATCATTTTCTTCAAGATGGTAACCATGGTCATTCACGCATCAGCATCGTCACTATTCATACTATCGTTGGCCATTTGGTCATTGGGTGGTTGTCTTTAAAGCGAATGCGAGCGAAGCTGAACAGCACCGAGCGATAGCAAGCAATGTAATGCACAAGAAATACAACTAAAGGTTGATGTCAGATGTTGGTGGTGATGCTGATGCTGATGATGAACATGAGTGGGGGATGACGATGATGCTGCCGCTGCTGCTGATGATGATGTCGTTGTGATGATGGTGACGGTGGCTGTATGCTGATAGCTGCAATGACGACGATGATTGTGATGCTGATCATGACATTCAAGACAGTTTTGCCATAATGACGGTTGTCGCGATGACGACGATGATGACGACGACGACGTGATGATGACAGTAGTGCTGGTGATACTACGACAACTTATGATGCGGTGTGGGGAGATAAGCAATGCTGTATGGTCATGCGGCTGGTGATGGTGCGCATTGAGGTCGCCTCCGTTCCCAGCGACCTAGTTGAAACCCAGCTGGCTGACAGCACCGCTTCACGGCTGACATTGAGTGCTGTTTCGCTGCAGTACTGAGCTCCCTTGCAAGAAGACCTCTGGAAGAAAATGTTGCTACAGTAGGAGCTACCAGCGGCTAACATACATAACCGTCAGCTGGCATGGCGCCGTGCACGGTGCCTTCGGTTCTTACGATTTGGGGGACTTGTGCACCTTATGTTTAACCACCCGTCCGCCTGACATACATGTGATGTGTTCTTTTTAGTACTGACGGGTATGAGTAATCCCGGGGTGTTCTCGATCGCAGTGTAGCTCTGTAATGCTCCGTACCTCGAGCGTGATTTTCCCATCCTTCAGCCTCATCCTTGCGCCGTTGTTGCTGTGGTTTGATTTCCAAAAGGTGTAGGAAGGAGTTTGTTTGTTGGTGTGTGTGTGTGTGCGCGCCTGCGCGAGTGCGCACTTGCCTGTCCTTAAGTCTTCTGAGATCTTGCGCATCTGCGTGCGGCTGCCAAGGTCAAGGGACAATTTGCTTTCATCCTTGCCTACACGCGGTCAGTGTTCGAGCCGCTCGCTGTGTTGGTTAAAATTTGCATTCCTGGGCTCCTAGAAATACCTGTGACAGATGCCTTGCGGGGGAGCTGCATCATATGATTTTACACTACTTTCGGAGCTGTTGTCTTCGCTGCTGCTGCAAAAGAGGCAGTCGACCCCGACATCGGCGGAAATTTCGGACGTTTTTGCGCAGGCTCGGCAATTCGGAGAAGATCAAGTGAATTCAAGCAGATTGCATTGGGCGGTACGAAACTGCTGGTGCTGTCTGAACTTGGCGACTAGGCCGGAGGAGTCGAGTTCGAGGACTTGGATCTAGACGAGACTCAGTTAGGCGGGACGCTGCTTCCCAGCAGCAGTTGATGTTCATACTCTCATAGGCGAGGGTTTTGTGCGACTGAGTGCTTTTAGCACGTCGCCAAATGTGTGCAACGAGGATAGGATGCCCTGAAGCCCAAAGCCGCTTTTCTACGGCAACCCTCGACAAGTGCAGTCAGCGCACGTTACGTTACTTGTACTCACTACCGCAACGGCTATCATCGCCAACACTGTCATCGCAATCTTGGTCATCAATGCCACGATCATCGTGGTTCTCATCATTGTTGTCGTGATCAGTGCAGCGACTTTCGGATAACCGACCTCGTGGCAAGGAAACAAGGCCGTAGCACGAATCACTTAAAGCTCTTGGGTATACGGGATCGTCCGTCAACTTGCCTTTGCTTCTTAACTTTAGATTTAGATTGGACGCTCAATGAAGACATTATGTTCATTATACATTATACATGTCCATACGACCGAGGTCCTGGCAGCCGCCTAGCGACGGAAGGCATGTCGACCAGTACGTGGCCTATCTTGCCTATTTCTGTGCCTGGCTCAGTTTTCAGAATTACCAAGCCTATAAGTGGCACGACATCAACACTTTTCGGTTCGTCTTGTTGCTATGATTGTTGTGGGGCGTCCAGCCTTCGCATCATTACGCTTCTCATGCTCGAAGGCAATGAGTCCAACATCTCGGAGCTGGAAATTGGCCACGAGGTGTCTCTGTCAGGGTTAGGGTTGAGAATGAGACGAATGCTCCTGGCTCCGAACTTTCAATGGTGCCTCGATTTGATTCCTGGGACAGGATACGCCCGTGTATGTTGCGGGCACCTTCTCATTCGCGATGACAGCAGCTACACCGGAGCAGGCCTTGAATTATGACTGCGCGAAGGTACCGCCCAAAGACCGTCACTCGTGCTGGGTGTGGTAGTGTCTACTATGCTTAACAAAATATTACCTTGTAGTACAATCGTTTGTATTAGGTTACATTCCACTACATAAGATGTCAGTTATTTATTGAGAACTGCAGTGACAGTATATTAGACTATCTAAGATTAAACTGCATCATTTATCATATTTGCCACTTCGGAGGTGGTATGATATGATGCGGTATGATTTGACATGGTATGACATCCTTACTACTGCAAGCTTTTATCAACTTAACTTTTCTAAAATGCCATCATATCTTCATATCATATTGTCTTGTATCGCATCAGGTTACCATGCACTGTGACATTCCACCCAGTCTATTCTGTGCTACCTGATAACGTGACATGTTATGATGGGGTATGATATGGTTTGATATGGCATGATGTTGTATCGTGCTGTGCTGAAAGTATGTATGCATGCAGGCGTGTATACACCTTTACTTTCAGTCTTTTTATGCTTGTATAGACCAACAGATCGGTAGGCAGATCTGCAGATGTGTATTTACACATTTTGTTTATGTCGTAGACCGGCATAGACGCCACGCAGTGAAAGGCCTCGCACTAGTCTACCGTTTGGGGCAGAAGTCCTAGCTAGGCTACCCAAAGCTTTGGCGAGCACCCGGAGAACTCCTGAGGAAGAGCAACACAGCGCTCGAAAGCCACTTCTGAGACTCACGCATGATATTTCAAGCGAGGACTACTCCAGAACACAAATCCAAGTGCAAAATTTGAGAAGCACTGTGGCGAGAGCAAGACAGGTCGAATAGTGTGGCACTGCCACGGTTTCACGACCCTCGATTGATGCAGCGTCCAACACGTGTCGCGACTGTGGCGAGAGCACGATCTGCATCCAAAGATACGCACTGCAGCAGAAGCACGAATTCCGAAGTGCGACAGCGTAGAAGTGCAGCATCTCAGCCTAAACCCCTGGCTCCGCGAGACCTTGGATAGTGTGCGACCCACGAAGATCACCACAGCAGTGCCATGCTCAGATGCATCTGCACGGATGCAAGTATGCATGCATAAAACATGTATGTGTATGAAAATGCGTGTTTATATAGGTACACATAAATATCGGAGTGTATATATATATATATATGTATGTATACATATATCTTGTGTTTACGCATATTATGTGTTGTTTATTTGGTTGTTTCTTTGTCCGTCCGTCCGTCTGTCTGTCTGTCGTTGTCTCCGTCGGTATGTATTATTATGTGTATTTACAGACAGACAGATGTTTGATGCCCTGTGCCTGGCCGGGGAGGTTACGGCGGCGGCTCGCGCAGCGTTGGCTTCAGCTTTGGGTGTGGAAGGCCCCACCATCAGCTGCTCGGACCTGATCAGCTTTTGCGGCGTGGCTTCGGAATGCAGGGCTGAGGTTTGCGATATGTAATCGATGCTTAGCTCTAGCTTCCATGGTCGTCAGGTTCTGAAACTGGAACTTAACTTGGAGGCAGAAGACTCTTAAGACAAGAGTGGTGCATTGATGAAAAAGCAGCCATGCCGGAGGTCCGGCATTGCACAGTCGAAGGGTCGGCAGGGGCCTGTCGATCGGAAGTGCACCCAAGACGTGACAACCTGAGAATAAGCACACGAGGGCCGCATTTGTTCCCTGATGCTTGTCGGGGAAATACGGCGGTCACAGGAATTAAGAGGAAAGTTCATGGGAGGAGTCGCTGCTTGATTACAGGATGGAGCACTTGCAAGTCGTGTTCCAATCATCTCATCCATCCCACCTCTCGATACCCTCGAGCTTGGATTCGCTTCTGACCGTTACTGGTGCCTGTCAAGGGCACCCCGTGAAGCACTGAGGTGTCGTGGTCAACCTGGCCCGGCGGTTGTCGGGCAGTGATGCGGGCGCTGCCACCGAGTTCGTGGTGCACTATGCCGCCCGCATGATGATATTATAGGGGTGGAGTTGTAGGGTGGACATAGAGCCGCCGAGAATCGCAAGAAGGATGCGTCCTCCGAAGCTACCTGAGAGTGAAGCCTAGCCCAGCCCAAGCATTGTTGCACCTCATCTGGTGTCAAGAGTCAAGTGCCCCATGTGAGTTGAAGCTTGAAGGTCTCGAGACTGCCCCATGATGCCTGCAGGTTTCGGGCTGAAGACTGTCAGCTGCTGCTAGAGCGACAATCCCCAACACAACACCTGACATCAGAAAACTACGCCCGCCAATAATCGAAGGAGCTACCCCTAGAAGATGCTCCGAAGACGCTGCAAAGCGCCAGCATGGCAGAGGAAGGGGATGCCATGGCTTGGGCCTGAGACGGCTGAAGGGATGCGCAGGGTGAGGTTGACAGGATGTGAAAGCCTTGCGGTGCCTAGCTACAGCTAAGTGTATGGTACTTAAGATGCCAAACATAGGCGCCGACAAAAGCAATGAAGAACAGTGGCGTTCTTGACATTGTCTCCTTTCGGCTGCCCATGTTCTGTACTCTTGCTATTCCGCCTGTGCCTGCATAAAAGCGAGTGCGCAAAAAGACAGACATCTCTTCTGGAAGGGAGAAAGTCTCTTTATGTTTCTGCGTGCAGGGGAGCCGGGGAGCCTCATGAGCTGTCGCTCATGTTCCTCGAAACAGTAGGACGCCCGACGGGGCAGCTGAACTGTTTTAGTTCCTCGTTTCACAGACACAGGGGTGCAGGTTTACTATCCCAGGTTTCGGGGCTCATGGAACAAAGAGCCGCTTCGGTTATGCCTTTGAAACAGTTGGCGTGTAATTGTTCAGGCTTTGCAGTGAATCAGTGGGGGTTCAGGCAGGCTTTCGTTTGAAGACACCGCGTGTCGAAGTTCTGGCAAACCTTGATTGGTTTCGTGGGGTGTATGAGGAAGGGGGCAGCAGGTGGGGTTGTAGTGTCGGGTGGGCCGGACACACTGAGTCATTTTCCGAAGCCCGCACCTAGCTTTGTGAGGTGTCCTGTGGCTTCGCTGGTGCTCTTGCCAAGGACGGGCAGCAAAGACATGGCTCGTCTGCATAGGTTAGCTCCCTGCAACTTCTCGACAAGCAGCGGTTGTGGCGAAGATGTGAGCCTTTTGCTGCCAGAGCTTCAACGCATCGTCCTGGAACCCGCATGGATTCTAACAGAGCAGTGATTTCACAGAAGTATTCGTCAGAATGTTCAGGGACAGCGTTTTCGATGCAGTCTCTGGCACTTGCAGCTTTCACACGTCATTAGCAGGAGCTTCGCAGGGAGGGGCTTTCGACCACTGCGATGGCTTTGAAACCTCTCGAAGGCAAGGACATTGGGCACCCCATGGCTGTTGCGGCTTTGCATGCGAAACCTGGCTGCAGGTACACACAGCAAGGAGTATATAAGCTCATTGTAAGCTTCGTTGCTTGCATGCTGTCGAGGTTTTACTGCTTGATTGTTCTACGGACAGGCCTCCATCTCGCCTCGCCGCATTTGAAGCAGATGCAGGCCAAGCTTCGCGGATAACCCAGATCATGTTCTCGAGTCCTCCGGAGTCTGGCAACGGAACGATGAAACGGTTTCGTCATCGAGCAACCGTGTATCATTGCTGGGGCACAGGAGAGCTCTGACTTGGATATCATGGCTGATAGCCTGCACAGGAGAGCTCTGACCTGGATTTTGTGAGCGAGGAGCAGCATGTAGGCAATCCTTCACAAGCGCCTAAAACGCTGGGTGGTTGCAGTTGGGTTTGGCGGCGACGCGCCTGCAATGGTGATACAAATGGACTGTGTTTTCGTGATCGACTGAGCTCGAGAGCAGCTGGGAGTCGATGCGTCCGCAGATCAGCCGCAGGACGTCTTCGAGGCTATGCGGGACTGGATGAAATCCGAGGCTGAACTTGTGAAAGAGCTTCGTGTCTTCGTAGCTTACGACTGCTTTCAATGCTTGCTGCCTGCAGTCATAGAAGGCAGGATGAAGTGCTAAGAGTTGCTTTCATCTGCTCGCATGGAAAACACTTCAGCAAGTAACCGGAGAAGTTGGCCGTTGTGTCTGCGTACTATCAGGTGGGTCAATATCTCCAGAACCCAGAGCTTGACCCCCGAGCCCCGGAATCCTCAGCTCAGCTGCCTTGCTTCTCGCATGATTTGCAGGTCTGGCAGCCACGGCGGCTGTCAGGTCCAGGCTCGGATTTTCTGGTCTATGCACCAACAAAGCCCAAGCTACCAGCTACGATGCTGCACAGCGTCATTCCCTCAGCCGCCCAACCGGAAACGCGGAGCTGCCAGGGGGAAATGAGAAGAACTCCGGCATAGAACTGTCGACTCTTGAAGCCAGTGCGATTCACAACAACTTGTGTCTGGGCTGTCGACCTGAAGGTTCTGGCAATGAGTCCGGCAATACGTCCGCCGAGGATAGCGACCTGGAGACTGACGAAGCAGGCCTGCAAGACAAGCTCAGAGAGGGTTAGCACCTGCGGGCTGGTTGTGGGCTGACTGCGCAGCTTCTTGATTCCTGTTTCCCCCGTCGAAGTGTGTAGGATTGCTGTTGTATCAAGGCTGAAGGTCCAGTCAGGTGCAGGATTTGGCGTCTTTCGAGTCTTAGTCTGCATGGCTATGAGCTACCTCGGAAAGTTCACAACCTACAACTGTTTGGCGCGACCATGTGCAGGCGAGGACAGCAGCTACGGCTTTGCCAATCTCACAGGCGCGGTTCTTCCACCTGGTGCCCTGCCCGTCAGACGCCAGGAATTCCTTTGCAACCTGCAGACTTCCTTTGCTCAAGCCTTCATGGACTTCATGGTTACAGGAATTTTGAGCTGTCCTCGAGGCCCAAATGCCTACATCCTCCAGCCCGCAACAGCAAACACAGAAGCGCCGGCCTTCACGACCCTGCACCCAAAAGTAAGGTGCCTCGAAAAGGCTTAGTCGACACAGTCTACACATCCGTTCCATGTGCAAGGTGATAACTTGGCAGTGCGCATCTCTGGGTCCCTCCGCTTTTCCCTGGAGGGGGCGACGACAGCCCAGGCTGTTTTCTCGCGGGAGCTCCAGGGTCTATTTCCAGTATGATGATGACAAACATGGTGACGAAGAGAATTACTCCAATCACAAGAATAGCCATCATCGAAGCAAAGCGTACTGCTCCGCTCCTGCTGCTGCAACAACAACAACAACAACTGCTAGTATTACTACTTACTACTTGGTTGGTAGGGGGGGCCGCCGACGACGACGACTGCTACTACTCCTACTCCTACTACTACTACTACTACTACTACTGCTGCTACTAGTTCAGTTTGAAGCCTTAAAGCTCCTTTGCAGGCCCAGCAGGTGAGCGAGTGGAGGTCGGCTGGCAGGTGGAGTGGTCATCAGACCGCTCCTACACGAAGCCTGTCTTGTGTGGAGTTGTTGGGGCTTCGAATATTGGGGCTTGGGGCTTCGGACGGCAGGACATGCGGCAGGTAAAGTGATAGCATTCGAAGTGTCTTCAAGCTGCCGAGTTTTCGAGAACTCTCGCAGCTCGTAGTCTCACGTCTCCTGCCGTTTGGTCATTTTCTTGATCGTGGCTGTAAAGCAGAATCGTTCTCGTGAGCGACTTTCTTCTCGCCGGCTGCAGCTGCTCCTCGTCGAGGTACACCGTGTAGTAGTTGGAGTGGCTTTCTTTCCACAGCCTCACGTTCTTGCTGAGGATGGCTGGATGGGAGATCTGCATCCGTCTCCCAGAGCCTCGGGTGCCCCCTAAATCCCATGTCGGCCCTCCCTATGGACACGCCGAACCCTTACCATTCACATAGAAGGCTTTCGGGTGCTGGGCGGGATTTAGGGTTTATGGCCCAGAGCCTAAGCGGCCAAAGGCTTCGAGATACATTCAGGTTTTTCTGCGTTATGCTGATCAGTTCCAGTGTACGTATACTTTATCTTGCCATGTCTAGCATTCATCGTCGCCTTGAAAGACAAGCCTCGAGGAGCAAACCACGAGCACTACGGTTTCATCAACGAGCCTCACCGAGACGCTCCTTGTTGTGCGTCTATAACTGGAAAATACTGGCCTTAATGATTAGAAGAGGGCTTGGGGTTATTTGTTGCCTAAAATCATAACAAGGAACCCCCCAAAATGGTATAGGTAATCACTTTGCAGAATTCAACTGCAGCATACGGCAACTCAACCGTGCTTGATGCAAGGCTCTCGTCCACGTCTACAGTGTCAACATCCGTGACGACCAGGACCGTCTAAGGCGGTGATAACCCTAGCAGTCCAGCACGCTGCGTGATGCAGAGTGCATGAGCTCCGACGAGATCGCGACACCCCTGCCATAAGCACTCACCGTACAAGTCCATTGCACTTCGCAAGCACAGACACGGGATTTGACGGATGTGAAGCTGAAGACAGAAGCGAGCGACGCACAGGACCCGTACGTCTACAACAACCACAGTGTCGCGGCCTCAGTCTTCACGCCGAAGCGAGCCGCCAGTTTCGTTCTCCTTCTCGTGACCTTGCAGGTCTCAGTAGCATTACGTTTCAGGTGTCGTCGCCGATGGTCGTACCATTGTGATCTTCACTTACTCTTTTTGTTTTCCACCTGCTGGCAGAACGTAGCCTGAATAATCAATCAGCCGGGCTTGTTAGGTACTGTACACTTATACATTATAGTGACATTTGGACGCTGCGGGCTTGTAGTCATCTTCCTGACTAGTTGTCCACTCCTGAGCATTGCCACCGCCGTGATCATGTTGGCAGCGCTGAAAAGTCCGCCAAGGATTTTCCGCCTTTTGGAGGGGAAGCTGGTCTTGGCTGTTGGGGACGCTGCAACCGCCGCCGAGGCCGTTAACGGGGACCCTATTACGGTCCCTATAGTACCCTTAAAGCTGACCCTATTCTAGTACCCTATAGTACCCATGGGTTGGGTTTGGCGTTGAGGCTTCGGGGTTGAGGGCCGGCCCGGTTTCAACACCGGCTCTTCGAGTTGTTTTATTTAATTATTTGGGTTTAGGGTTTAGGGTTTGGGCACCCACGCCGAGAAGCCCCTTTTGCAGCAGCCTGGCTGTTCCAAATGGGGTTTGGCTTGGCGGGGCATATATTCTACTTCTTCCCACAGTCAGGAGCCTTGCGCCTTGCGAAACACTAGGTTAAACAGTTGGTATTTGGGTAGTTCTCTAAATTAGGGTCCCTTTTAGGGTCCTTTTATAAGGGCGCCGTGCTATATTGGGACCATTTGAGACCCAAAAAGGGACCCTAATTTTGAGAACTACCCATTTCTTCACCCAAGAAGATGGGAGGACCTCGCCACGGCTCCGGGGCGCGCAGCCCTCGCTGCAGCTTTGGCCGTGACCTTCGGAGTGCAGCAGGCCGCAGCTAAAAAGCTGCATTAGGGTTTAGGGTTTAGGGTGTTTACTTGGCAGAGTCTGGGTTCAAAAAAGGGTGTTTACTTGGGAAGGGCTCATGTGGAAAATTGTTTTGGTTTCGGGAGGCTTCTGTGAGGGCATGGGGCAATCGCGTTGAATCACATAGATTGCAGACTTCAGGCCTTCTTCTTCTTCGGAGGTTTCCTCATTCTTACCGGGTTTCTGATCCTTAGGGTCCCCTCTCTTGAGAAGCTCCCATGTCCATAAAGGACGCAGGCAGTGAAGCGCTCCCGAAGCCAAGAAGACCAACGACACAGCCTTAAAGCCTTAAGCATCCTTGAAAAGGGCGTTCAACAAAACGTACCTAAATTCCACTACGGGTCTTGAGCAAAGAACAAGAGCACAATACAAATCCTAAATCCGAAACACAAATTTTTTCAGCCCGTCCCCAGCCCACCAGGAGAACATAAATCTCTACGATGTCTCGGTGGCTTCAGAAGGGCGTCGGCTGTCTGGCCCCTTGACGCCAGGGATTAGGGTTTTAAGGGTTTAGGGCGGGGATGTTTGTTTGAAGTTGTGTTTGTTGCTGCTGCTGCTGCCGGTGCTGGTGTGCGCTGACCTCCGTGCTTCCGAGATCAGAAAGATCCTGGATCTGAACGTTGCCGTCTGTTTTGAATCTACCGGCTTCACGATTTCTTGCATAATCATGCAGCACAACCCCTGTGCTACTGTAGTGATTGCTAAAGAAGACACAAGCTGTCAGGTATTCCGTGTGGCTGTGCCCATCTTTCTTAAGTCGCTCTTGGCCTTGACGGACTGAGGAGCAGTCACCATCGGCTATGATCTCCTGGTTTCTGCCACTTCGGCATCATCCTCAGTTTCTTAGACCGCGACCCATCACATGCTGACCGCTGTGCCTGTAAGAGCGCCAAGGTCTTCTATAAATCTAGCGGGAAGTGCTGGATGGGGGCAGCGCAAGCATAGAACTGAATCAACAGATGTCCTGCAAGCCCTGCAGTTTGCACGCCTACACCCTGAACCCTAAATCCTTGTGTCAATCGGCCGTCGTTGTAATGAATCCTCTAACTAGGTTCACACTTATCATCAAACAGGAACCCTGCCTGATCGATCTACATCTTTCATTAGATATCTTGTACGTTAACGCTTGCAGACTGGGTCGAAGTTGTTGTTTGCAAGCTCGTTGGTGCCATCCCCCAATCAGACCATCACGAACAGCGTGAGCTCCGAAATCCCTGCATCCGTTCTGCCACAACTGGCAACCCGACGCTGCCTTGCTGCAGGGAGTCGACCACGAGCATCTCGGCCAGAGTGATGTGTTTAACAAGCACCGCGGTGATGCTGATGAAAAAGAAGAAGTAGAAGTACGTAGAACTAGTGGTAGTGGTGGTGGTGGTGGTGGTGGTGATGGTGGTGGCGGCGGTGGGGATGGTGTTGGTAGTGGTTCTGTTGTTGCTGTTTTTGCTGGCTTTGGCGGTGGTCGCCTCTTCATCACTCGTTTATAGGTGTTTGTTCTCTTGATGTTTTTTTTCAGGCTGTCGATGTTGCTGTCATCGTTTGCCTGGATGGTCCTGCACAGGATCGGTTTGCATGTCCATGTATGCACTCCTCAATACCAGGTGTCGGTCGTTGTGGGAGTTCCCTTGTCCCGATCCCAAGCCACCTACTGGTAGCAGCTAGTAAGCAGTTGCTTTCAATGAACTGTCGGATAGTTGCCGCTGTACTTCTGTGCTTTCAGTTGGGCGGGTCGGCACTGGCAATGCACGAGCTCCTGTCGCACTGTGGCTAGATCTCCTGTTCCCCAAAAGGAGGGCAAGAATGACATGTACATGTCTTCAAAATCCACCTGCCATTGGGCATCCAAGACAGCAAGTGCACGTCTTTCAGCTGAGAGCATCATTGCAACAACAAGAACACCACTACTACTACTACTACTACTACTACTACTACAACTACGGCTACTACTACTACTACTACTACTACTACTACTACTACTCCTGCTGCTGCTGCTGCTGCTGCTGCTACTACTACTACTACTACTACTAGTATTACTGGTACTACCAGCACTACTTCCACTACGATGACGAGTACTACTACCACGACTCGTACTCCTCCTCCACCCCCATCTCCACTGCCTATTGTACATGTACGATTGCTACGGCCACCATCACCAGCACTACTCTTCAGGTGCTGCCAGCTCCTACGCAAATTGATTCTGGTTTTCGAATCCGGCGACAGAACTCATAGAATTCGTCATTATTCGTCACTACCGTCCACTTCGACAGCGACGATGACGACTACGGCCAGAACCGCAACGACGCCGTTTCTCTGTAGTTTCATAGCCGTTTTTGCCGAATAGAGCAGGGGCATACCGATGACGCCGGCCACCTGCCTCACATAATGCCGTGCGCTTCAGATGCCCTTCAACTTTCGCGTCGCGATGGACTGTAGAGCTGCCGTTTGTCGGTTTGTTGTGAGCTTGTACCGAGATGCAGGTCCTGACTGAACTCGAAAGACGAGTTGGCCGAGAAGCGACAGCCCGTGCTTGGACGTCTGAAATGTTTATGCAGTACCTGGAGCAGTCCGCGTATGAGGCCAGAGCGAAGCTATCTACAGCTCATAAGTAGGATAGCAGAAAATGTGCTCGCGGCTTCGCCATCCATTGTATCAGTCTTTTGCGCCGCTGCATTGCAGCCCACATCGCAAATGCTGCAGGAAAAGCGTCCTTTGCAAGCTTCCGTCGTGCAGCAGTACCTTGCGGCCGGTGCCTGCCCTTCGATCTCGCAAAACGGGGCCTCAGCCCTGTTGCTGATCCTTGTTTGCAGCTGTTCGGAACTTCGGAATTGTTCGTGAAGTTCTTATTCATGTCCGTGTGTCTTGTCTGGAGCCTGCTGCGCATACATTGTAAGGATGGTGTTGAATCCGTACTCCAGCTATGAGGAGATGGTGCCGATTTGTCGCATGGTCCTGCAAAAGAGTCCCCAAGTGGTCTGTCAGCGCGACGGCTTCAAGCTCTCGCCGCTGGAGCCTCGGCTGACCGAAAAAACGTACGACAACGTACGACAATGATCGACAATGCTATGGACAATGCTATGCAAATTCCAGAAAGGAATACGGCCTTTGTCCGAGCCGAAAGCTGGAGGGACGCTGCACTTTTTGCAGCGAATGAGTGTGAGGGCTTCCTGCCCAGTCATTCCCACCCCTCGTCAAGCCCTTGCCCCTGTGCACGCCAAGCTTCACCCGCTCCACGAAGATCCAGCTCATTAATTGAGCTGTAGGTGCCCTTCGGGGTTGCGCTTAAGCTGTGAAAAAAGGTCCTTCCGAAAAGGTTCCTTACCATCGCAAGGCTCCTTGTGGATTCAGTTTTGGGGCATCTGACTCGTCTCAAAGGGACAGTATCCGACAGTTTGTCCTTCGTAGACCAAGGATTGGGCCTCCGACTACGAAAATATTGCTGCTCAGCATAATGTCCCACCAAACCCGGCAGCGCTTCTGGCCCTTCTGCCGGCGGTGGTGGAACTGGCCCCGGAAATGGTCACATAGTCGCACAACATGTCGAGGGGTGTGTAGAAGCAGTGCTGCTTTCCTGAGCAAGGCTGATGCATCCGGGGCTAGATGCCTGAAAGTCAGCGCCACTGGCATCACAGGAGACCGTAACGATCAAACGCTTTTGCAAGATAAGGCAAGCCAGTCCTCCAGCCCGCCATAGCCCGCCAGCATTGCACCTGTAAGTTTTTAGACTGAAGCCGCGGCCCTTGCCGCTTTAAGGCATAATTTTAGTCTTTTCTTCTTTTGCACCGCTTGCGAAATGGGCCGCAAGGAGAAGCCAGGCCCGAAACTTCATTGCGCTTCCTCGAGGGCGATCGTGTCCGGTGCCGCGTGGAGGACCGTGAGACGAGAAGCGGAGATAGGAGAGACAGGACGTGTAGAGATCCGATGGCAAGCCAAGGCCGGCTAGTAACAGGCATAGCTCGAGCATATTCGACCTATGTTTGCAGCGGCAGTCTTGTAACAGCTTTCGCTATCGCAGCAAGCTGTAGCAACGTAGCAACACGAGTTTGAGCGAATGCTCCATCGCAGCCAAAACGGCGAACACAATGCCGCTATCCCAAGTAAGTCTAGTTACTCTAGTTCGACGATATTCAAAGCAAATACGTTGTTCAGCGAGGCATCCCTGCATGAGACAGCGGACCAATACTCGAGCAATTTCAAGCCGCATGCTTCTGTGCATTGGCTTCTCAGGAGGGGGTTCGTTCTCGCCCTGTTCTCGCTCTGTCCGTCTCCTATTTGAAGAGTCGGGGAGTGATCGCCACTTCTGGTTTAGTGAGTGGACGCCGAACACGAAGCACCAGCAGCTGCTCGTCCAGTTCTCCAGCATGTGGCAAGTTCACTTAAGGCTCTGGAGCAAGCATGGGTGGTGAACAGGGAGCGCAGCTGGTCGGTCCCTATCGGCGGTGTTACCGCAAAGCTGGACATCGGCTGATGTCGGACTTGTCGACCCTCGATACGGAAAGATGCAAAGGCTGAGCGGGTTCTGGACCCATAACCGGCCGCCAATGCAGCGATCGTCGAACCCCTGCGGTCCAAACGTTATGCCACGCTAGACCAAATGCTCAGGATCCCTCGCAACCATCGCCCTGAGTTGTGATAGGCCCGGGGGAAGCCTGGTGAAGAAGCACTCGCAAAGTGTCCGCCGGTCACACACCCACATCATGGAAGGGGCACAGAGGAAGTTTGTGGCCCGATGCATGTGCAAACTGGCTGAAGAGGAGCTCACAGGATCAGCATCTATATAGCACAACTTCATCCAGTACTTGACGTCATCCTGTGTGGTCAGAGTAGTAGTCGCAAATCGCAGCACAGAGAGCTTGTTGAGTTGTGAGAGCTGGAGATGCAGGTAAGCATCCTCCACTACGCAGGGTAATATTCCGTTATCTTGTGACACGACCTGTTGACCAATCGGGTAACGCCCCTCTTCTCTTTGGTCGTTCAAAGGAACAGTCGATCAACTCAAGGCATGTTTGTTCGAGATTCATGTGTCGACGGAGTTGTTAACTAACATGAAAACAGTGACGAGTGGGAATTGGTCCTGGCCTGTTGAAGCGGACTCCGCACAATTGGCTACTAGGTTTGGTGCAGGAGGTCAAGGCACAATGTAGATCTAGGTCTGCGGTGTTGGAACATGAACAGTGCCCCCGCGCAGGCTCCAGGAGGTACCACTGCATGGGAAGAAGGTACCATCGTCGCGCTGTGGTATCGGGATGCTTAAATGCAATCCTAGCCTTTGTGAAGCAGTGATGGTTTCTCGATGAAATGACCGCCAAAGTTGTTAGCCCCTGCAAAACTTGTTATGCTTTCTGTGTTGCCGTGTCGTGGGATTACAGAGCCGAAAATCTGCGCTGGCAACAAGGACAAGTGTTGGCCGGGAAGTTTTCCTGGAGCGCCATACGAAGTAAAGCTCGACATTGGACAGCTGGTCTATGCACTTTCGGACAACGATGTGATGATCAGAAGTGAGGCCTGACGAACTCCCAAGAGTTGCCATCGTACTCATAAGTGCTGTGCCAGCGAAGGCACAAAAGGCTCCCAGCGCGGGACTACCGACAAAAGCATCAGGTGGCCGTTTTTGCAAGCGGCAGAGAGAGGACGGCAGCCATTCAGCTTCAACTTAAAGCGACTGGGCTGGCTTTAGTCACCTGTCGCGCGAAACCTGCTGAGGTTGGGAGTTGCTGGACACCAAGTCTGGAAAATCTCGGGCTTGCTCACCGCCGGACTCCGACGAGGACTAACAGTTCCTGCGAGCTTGCGTGGCTTAACATCTGCTACTGTAGATGCAGACAGCCTGCCTAACTGTTAACCCTGTTAAAAGGCAGGGGGGATGTGTGCGCTGGGTCCTGCTGCAGGACTGAGAGTTTCTTCGGCATCTTGAGATGCTGGATACAATTTTAATGTTTTTTCGTGCACACCGCTGGTTGCATGTTCAGTTAGGTCCGGTTGCTTTGTCAAAGATCTCGCGCCCCTTGGGCCCGTTCTTTGAAAGCAGTGCCTGGGGTCATTGTCAGTACACTCAGTGCTCAGGAGGTTGTAAGGGTTGTCTACTTGTGCCTGGCATGGCCTAGCATCAGTGGAAAGATGCGGACAATGACCCATGACAGTCAGAGGGTTGTGGTCTCGACTTTGTATCGACTCATTTGCTCGACGAAAAATGGCGAGAGCCGTGCTGCAAGCTGCGGGCGCTCGGATTGGTCTCTACGTAAGCCTTTGACGAGGGGCGTTGACAGGTATCGATGTGCCACACGTCATGCTTCATAGAACGTGTGTGCACCTGCCGCGGACGTTCAGGCACAAGGATTTCTGCAGTGCACAGTGCAAAATGTGAGGGCGACTGTGTTGCCACTGCTGTTTCCCACAGCTGTGCTGTCAAATTGGCAGCGGAGCCGTGGCGACGCTCCTGACCGCGCCATGGTTGGCGCTTCGCGGGCTTGGCAGCCCAAGCCGGCCGCAGGTGGCGGCAGCGAGCGGCGAGAGGCCGCGGTAAAGAAGAATGAGCCCAATGACGTTGTCGACGGCCCGGCGGAGACACCAGGACAAGGACCGGGCCCTTCCACAGATGACCATGCTGCTGAGGACCCCTGGGCCGATGCAGCGGCGAGATGCAGCCCCGACAAGGACTCCGATGGTGACCGCAGCCAGTGGGATGATGATTGGTGGCGGCAGGGTTGGAACCAAGATCGTCGTGGCTGCTGGTCTCAAGGCAGCTGGTCCCAAGAGGCATGGTCCCAAGACGCGGGCCGGTCACAGGAACAAGGTTGGAACGGCTGGGAGGCCAGCCCGGCTGTGCCGGCCGACGGGATCATGAACACAAGGCAGCTACGTGGCTTCCACACGGCGAACCTCCCGATGATCGGTGGCTTTGGCACGACTAGACCGTGGTCGCAGGACTTTTCGTCCAGGCGGCAAAGCTGGACGGGCACCGGGAGCTACACGCAGGACCGCGAGGAGGCTTGGAACCAGTACTCCGGCGGCAACGGCAGGGAACGGCCCTCGGAGAAGCTCGCGGTCCCCGAGTTCGAGGCAGCGGCCTTGACGAGGCAGAGGTTGGCAAGAGCGCCAGGAGTTACGTCCGTAAAGTTCAGGTGTGGCTTCGCTGCACCCGGCTCCCTCCAGAGCAGAGGGCGCTGGCCCTCTACAATGCCCTCACCGGCAAGGCCTGGCTGTACGCTGAGGAGCTCGAGATGGAGGTACTTGCGTCTCCTGAGGGGGTCTCCTACTTCCTAGAATGGGTGCAGACTCGCTTTGCTGAGGTGGAGCTGCACAAGATTTCGCAGGTGATGGGCGACCTTTTCAGGCGCTTTCGGCGCCGGGCCGAGCAGAGCATCCGCGACTACATAGTGGAGTTTGAGAGGCTGCTGCTTCGCTTGCAGGAGGTTCAGTGCGAGCTCCCGGAGACGGTGAAGGCGTGGCTGTTCTTGGATAAGCTTCGGCTGTCCGAGAGCGAGGAGCTGGCACTTTTGTCTAGTGTCGGGAACCAGTGGTGCCTTCGGCGGCTTCAACAGGCCGCGCTTCTTCAGGAGCGGGCCCTTAAGAGGAGCGAACGCAGCGGCGAGGGCAAGCACGCCTGGCGAAGCAGCACCGGACGCTGGAAGCAGACCGCGCACGTGACGGACCAGGCTGGCGAGGAGGAGGAAGAGTCCGACGCCGAGCCCCCCGGCGACCAGGAATCCGATGTGGACCTTGTGCCGGAGGACATAGCCTATGACCACCACACGGCTTACGTGGCCTACCAGAACGCAAAAGACAAATATCGTGCTGCCACCCAAGGCCGTGGAACCGACCCGGCGGAGGTCAAGAAACGGGCTGAGGAAAGGCTTCGCCTTGCAAAGGCCAGGAGCTACTGCAGCGTATGCAAGAGAAAGGGCCATTGGCACCGAGACGACGTGTGCCCGATGAAGGGCAAGGCTTCGGTCCCCGACGCAGCGCCGAAGACGGTGAACGAGGCCCACGTTGTCTTCTTGGCTGGCTCCTTGGGTGCCGGCCGCGGCGGCACCACCTACGAGGACCTCGCCGGGCACGGCACGGACCACGGCTACCTGGACGGCGAGATCACCTACCAGGACATCGTCGAGCACGGCCCGGTCGACGGCAACATTGACAGCGAGGCCTTCTACGAGAGCTTGGCGGGACGCGGCCCGGGGCCTAGCAACCAGGACGGCGAGATGACCTACGAGGACTATGCGGAGCGCGGCCCGGACCACTGCAACCCGGACGGCGAGAACACCTACGAGGACTACGCGGAGCACGGCCCGGACCACGGCAGCCCGGACGGCGAGAACACCTACAAGGACTTGGTCGAGCATGGCCAGGGCGACGGCGACCCGGACGGCGAGACCGCCCAATGGCAATCCGAGAAGCGCACCCACTGCGTTTACATGGCAGAGGCCGGCGCTGGTGTGGGTGTGGTGGCCCCCATGCTAGCCATACTGGACACCGCGTGCACCAAGACAGTGGCGGGCCACGACTGGTACGAGCACTACTGTGAGCTGGCTGAGCGGGTGGGCTTCGTTCCGGAGGTGATCGACGAGGAGGATTTCTTTAAGTTCGGGGCCTCCCGCACGCACCGCTCGAGCTTTTCGGTGCGGGCTTGGTTCGCTGTCCAAGGCAAGCTCTTCAAGACGAGCGTGGCGGTGGTGCCCTGCCGTGTCCCTTTGCTGCTGAGCCGTCCGGCCTTGAGCGCACTAGGCTTGATTTTTGATGTTGCGGGCCAGCGGGCTTCTTTTACAAAGCTTGACATAGAAGGCCTGGCCCTAGAATGCAGTTCTACAGGGCACCCTGCCATTCAGGTGGGACAGTTTTATGATTTTGTGCCGCCCGTCGGCAAGGCTGTGGGCGAGCAACTCGTGTGGATCCCCGCCAAGGAGGCGTACATGGCTGTGTGCGAGGTGCCCGGGGTTGGCTGCAAGACTGCTGCTGGGGAGGGTGCTCTGAAGACCCTCTTCTTTCCCAAGAAGGTTTCGCTCGAGGCGGGGGTCATGCTTGAGGACTCTTGGGAGCAAGGCGGCCAGGCGTTTCTTGCTTGGTGGAAACAAGCAGACCAGTCTCGGGATTTCTGGGTCGAGACCAAGACAGAGATGATCAGAGTGCATGTTGTTCCTCGTGTTGGGCTTTTTGTTCCTTCCCGGTGGACTACCAAGAACATCGGGTTGAAAGAGGCTCTTCTCGAACGGCTGGGGCCCACTAGATGCAGTGATTGCTTGCCTTGCTTGTGCGAAGGGACTGTCGTCAAGCGCAGAACTGATCAGTGGCTTGAACCTTGTGAAGACCCTACTTGGGGACTGTGGATCGGCCGCAGCCGCTTTGCGAAAGTTGCGAAGTTCGCCCCCGGTGCTTCCGTTACGGCTCCACCCGCGTCACATGGCCTCAGAGCTCCCCTCGGTATGGAAGATGAAGAAGACCTCCATTCTGGAGGAACTGAGGGGCTACGGGGTGGCCTGCCACGATTCGTGGCTCTTGCCGGAGCTGCGGACAATGTTGCAAGAGCAGCGGAAGGAAAGGGCCCCGGCCCACCCATGGTCGAGGACAACATGAAGGGGATCTCCAAGCTCACGCTGGGCGAGCTGATCGAGAGGGCCCAGAAGGAGAACCTCACAATGCCTACGAAGCCTACACGGGGCGCCCTGATCGCCTTGCTGCGCCGCTCGACCACCTCGGCCGACAACCAGGTCCTGGTCTTCGGGAAGTTCAAGGGGTGGATGTACCGAGAGAGACCCCGCCAGGCTACCGCGATTGGGCCCAGCGAGAGGTGGCGGCCAACCCGAACCACAGCCCGGACCTCGCCGTGGACGACAAGACGGCGGAGAAGGCAGCCACCAAGGCGAACAAGGAGATCACCCAGCTGGCCGAGGACCCCGAGGTGAACCCGGTCGTGCCGGTGCCGACGCTCAAGGCTCTGGGCGGGGATATTTCAAAGATTCGGCGAGCAGCTCCGATGGTTCGTGGGTGCCTCTGCCGGTGCGAGGGGCAGCGCCGAAGAGACAGGCAGCCAGGCGCCGAGCCCCGGACGAGGCCCAGGAGATCAGCGACATGGACGCCGAGCTCCTCCCGGAGGCGGCCAAGGAGATCGCGGACGCGGAGGCGAAGCTTGCGGCGCTGAAGCAGAAGCACAAGGTCTTGCCGAAGAACTCGGCAGCCAAACCGTGAACGAGGTGAAGGGCGGTAGGTTCGCCACCCACCGCCCGGAGACAACGACACAAGGCGGGGAAGCCGGCGACCTCGAGGAGGACAGCGAAGAGAGCGAGAGTGAGGCCGACGACGGCGAGCCCCGTGACGGCGCTCGTCCTCTACCCGGTGACCTTCGAGAAGCCCGACGCCGAGCACGAGAAGGACTTCGACTAAGGAAAGAAAGGGCCCATGGACCCAAGAAGCGCGCGTTGAAGGGGCTCAAGACGGCCCTCCAGGCGTTCGCCTTCTTGGCGGCCACAGTGTCGGCACATGCTTCGGAGGTTTTTGCTGAGCCAACCCGTGACCTTTGGGATGTCTTCCAAGCTGCCCACCGGCACCACCACTATGAACCCAGCCGCGCCGACTTCTTCGAGATCTTCGCCGGTGAGGCCAGGATCTCCCAAGCCATCGCCGAAAGGAAAGGGGCAGCCCTTGAACCGAAGGACGGGAGGTACGGCACAACCTGTGGGACCCCGTCGTGCAGAAAGAGATCCTCGACACAGCCGCCCGAGAACGGCCTAAGCTGATCTGGGTGTCACCTCCAGCCTCTGGATGGAGCAGGCCCCCTGATGTGAGAGCAGCCCCGCAGGCGGCCAGACGGGCACGAGACAAAGACGAGGTGGTCGTGCAGTTCGTGGACAAGCTCGCCGCCCTACAGCACAACACCGGGGGACACATCGCGGTTCAACATCCACGGGCCTCCGATTTGTGGCGGCACAGCGTCTTTGAGAAGTGGGTGGATGAAGGCAGGGCCCGCTTTGTTGAAGTCGACCTGCGGGGCCCCCGGCCAGGCGAAAGCAAAGGAGGAGAAGTTCTCTACGGCACCTCTGTGCTCACTACGAGCCCGGGTCTCGCCTCAGCTATCGGGGCAAAGGCCGCGAAGGACAACTTGACAGCCGATTTCCTCGACCCCTGGCGCGCCGCCGTGCACCCATACCACTCCGCCCGCGCCGTTGCCAAGGTTACCACCATAGGCTTGCACCCGGGCGAAAGATGGGCCCAGGTCACAGATGGCAACGAGGGCGAGAAACCCGAGGAGCCCGATGACAGCACCGGGGCAGCAAGCATATCTTTCAAGGGGAAGGTGAACCCAGCCGTGGCCACCATTCTCAAAAGACTTCACCAGAACCTGGGCCACCCGACTAATCGGGAACTGGAGCGTCATTTGCGCATCGGTGGGGCCAGTGCTGCCCTAGTTCAAGCCGCGGAACAGCTCACGTGCCGCACTTGCGACCGCAGCACCAAGGCGAAGCTGCCTCGCATTGCAAAGCCCGTGATGGCTTTGGACTTTGGGGAGGTCGTCTCCATCGACGTCATTTGGCTGGAGGCTACCGACAGCAGTGGGGCCGATATCCCGGCACTTAACATGGTCGACGTGGCCTCCACCTATCAGGTCGTCTACCCCATGGCGGGGACCAAGTCTGAGGATGCCGTTCGGGCCTTTATGACGGGATGGGTGCATTGGGCCGGAGCACCTCGTTTTCTCGTCGCCGACCTTGACTCCGCCTTCAAGGACCGTTCCTAGAGCTCCTTGACCAGATGGCCGTCCACATCCGATGCGCCGCAGGGCAGGCCCATTGGCAAAACTCCGTGGCGGAACGCCAGGGAGAGACATGGAAAGAGGTGTGGAAAAAACATGTCGAGGCGAACCTTATCTTGAAGGACGAGGCCCCAGAAGCGATTGCAGCCATCAACTCAGCCAAGAATAATTTACGCAGCCGGTCGGGCTACTCGCCCCGTCAATGGGTGTTTGGCTGCGGGCAGCGCCTCCCAGGAGATCCCTTTGATGCGCCCGAGGAGGAAAGCGTTCGCGACCTGACCAGCATCGACAGCAAGTTCGCCAGGCAGCAAGCCATTCGCCTCGGGGCCAGGACTGCCTTTTGTGAGGTCCAAGCCTCAGACTCCCTGAGGCGAGCCACGGCCCACAAGCCTCGGGTTGAGGGTCTTCCCTTTGAGCCTGGGTCGCTAGTCTATGTGCTTCGGAACGCGCGCCCTGGAAAGGGTAAAAAGCCGGCCCCGAGGTGGATAGGTCCGGCAACCATCTTGGGCCGGGAAGGCTCGAACTACTGGGTCTCACGCGGGGGAAGATGCCTACTGGCCGCCGCAGAGCATTTGAGGACGGCCCACCACGAGGAAGTCAACGAGTTCCTCCGCCTACGGGTTGCCATGAAGGAGGTGGAGGACTACATCCGCAAAGAGGAGGGCCAGGAGCTCGACGAGGCCGCGGCGGATGGTTGGGATGATTCGGCAGCTGCGGGCCCCGCCGAGCAGATGGACGTGGACGTGAGCATGGAGGCCCCGGCCGAGATAGACCCTCGGTTGGGCGGCGCAGCGGCGCAGGAAGAAAAGCTGGCCATTGCGACCCGGCGCCGCGACCTCCTCGACGACGTGCCGGTGAACCTCAAGAAGCCCCGGACCACCCTCATGGCGCAGCACCGGTGCTCCGAAAAGGGCAAGGCCAAGCAGCTGGAGAAGGAGCTCCCTTGGGGCGCAATCCCGCCCGAAGAGCGCCCTTTGTACGTCGAAGCAGAACGCAAGCAGTGGCAGGAACACCTTGATTACCAGGCAGTGAGGGCATTGTCCGAAGAAGAGAGCAAGCACGTCCTCGACAACATCGACCCGGCCCGCGTGCTCTCCGCTAGATTCGCGTACAAGGACAAAAATCACAGCAAGCGAAAGCTGCAGGCCGATTTGCCTCCTAAACCGAAAGCCCGGTTGTGCGTTGCTGGGCAAAACGACCCAGATTTGGGGGTCGTCGATATGTCCACCGATGCGCCGACAGCCAATCGTCACAGTGTTTTGCTCGCGCTGCAACTTGGGCTGGCAAGGGGCTGGAGCGTCTCGGTGGGAGACGTGCGGGCAGCTTTCTTAAACGGGGTCCCGGCCCCGAGGCAGCTGTTCTTCAGGCAGCCAAAGCGAGGCATTCCCGGACTTCGAAAAGGGCAATTGGTGGAGATCCTCAAAGGTGTCTTCGGCTTATCCACCTCGCCCAAGCTGTGGTGGCTAAAGCTGTCCGGGGACCTCAAGGAGACCGTGTTCAAGGGGACCGACGAGGACATCATGATCAAGCAGAACCCCATCGACCCTTGCGTCTTCGTGCTTGTCGGGTGCTCGAGCGGCAAAGTACGGGGACTACTCCTGACTCACGTCGACGACCTCCTTTTAACCACAGAAGAGGGGCTCAAGGTGGTGGCCCAGCAAAAGCTGAAAGAGCTCTTCCCCGTCGACGACTGGGAGAACGACTCGTTCGACTACGTTGGGTGCGAGTACAGGTGTTCTCCCGAGGCGATCGAGATCCGGCAACAGGCCTATTGCGAGGGCCGCGTGGACAAAGTGACCATCCCTCCTGGGATTCCCGACGATCAGCCAGCAGGACCGGGGGAGGTAGAGGAGAACAGGACTACAATCGGCAGCGTGTCATGGCTGGCGAAGATGACCCGCCCTGACCTCCAGTTCGCCGTCTCCCAGGCTCAGCGCAAGCAAAACCGACCCACCATCAAGGACCTCAAAGAGACCAATCGGCTGGCCGATGCCGCTCTAGAGGGCAAGGAAAAGGGCATCACCCTTCGGCGCGTGCCTGAGGACCGGCTCACCCTCCTGGCCTTCCACGACGCTGCCTGGGGAAACGTTGACCCGCCAGGTGAGACGACTGAGGACAAGCAGTGGCAGGGAGACCATACTTTGTCGAGCCAGCTGGCTTCCCTAGTGGTGGTCTGCGACCGAGGTTGCATACGGGGCAGCGGCGGCAACTTCGGCGTGGTCGAATGGAAGAGCAAAGCCAGCCAGCGAGTCTGCCGTTCCACGTTCGCTGGGGAGACCATGGCCTGCAGCGATGCCCTGGAGTCAGCCGTGTTCCTCCGCGGCCTCCTGGTCAGCATGATGACCGGGACCCTTGTTGCTGAGGACCTTTGCGGTGGGTTCTTGGAAGTTCACCTGGTGACTGACTGCAAATCCCTTTACGACCACATCCACCGCGAGGGGACGCCGAAAGCACCTACCGAGAAACGGCTCGCGCTTGACCTGGCAAGCGTGAGGCAGCTGTTGGTGACCGAAGCCAAGCACCAGGCCCGCAAGCACGGCAAGGACTGCGACCCTTCACCTGAGCGCCCTGTGCGCCCTCCGCTTCACTGGGTGCCGACAGGTGAACAGCTCGCGGACGTTCTCACTAAGAGGATGAAAGCGGATGCCTTTTGGGGGGCCCTAGAAAAGGGGCACCTGTCTCTTCCCCTTCTCGGACGAGAAGGGTTTTAGGAAGAGCTTTTGTACCAGTATCGATGTGCCACACGTCATGCTTCATAGAACGTGTGTGCACCTGCCGCGTACGTTCAGGCACAAGGATTTCTGCAGTGCACAGTGCAAAATGTGAGGGCGACTGTGTTGCCACTGCTGTTTCCCACAGCTGTGCTGTCAAAACAGGTTGAGGAGGGTCATTTTGGAACAAGGGGTCTGAGATTTCAGAATGCCCGTGCTACATGCAAGAAGATGAGAAGTCCTTCGATAGTTTTAGGTTTGCCTGGATGAAGGGCTGTACTTGGTTTGAATCGCCGGACGTTCAGGCTGGACCTTCCTTTGCAGGCCTGCTTGAGGCTACTCGCGTTTCGATGGCAGAGCGACCTCGTAGGAGCTTGGGACATGTGCAGGATGACTTCTGCAACATGTGTCCAGGCCGCTTCGTGCAGACCTTTGTCCATCTTCTGAGACTTGGCATTTGGGTAGCGAGAATGCCTGGTCAGTCTTGCGTGAGATTGACTGTCTCGTGCGCGTTTGCTGCTTTCTCTTACTCTAAGCCTTAAGTTGAATCTGGCATGCGAATTCGTGCTCGTTATCCCTGTAGTGTGTGGCTTCAGTGTGCAGAGAATCCAAATCATCAGGCTCTCAACTCCCGCGCATGCCTTTCAAAGATCAGGAGGGATTCAGTACGCTGGGTTGGAAGTGCTTTGCTTGAGGTTCTAAGCTTTTACGTCCGCTTACCAAATGCCACAACTCTTTAACGTACATGTGGGCTTTTTTGCTGGTTAGACATAGCGGCGAGTTTTGCAAGTGAGCCGATCGTATGGTTGGCTCAAGTCTTTCAGCTCTCTCTGTGCTGAGTGTCAGGGCCACTGCCACAACAGGTTGAGCAGGGCGAGCACTCCGAAAGGATATCCACGAACACGATGACGAGTTCGTATTGTCTTGGAAATGGGTATAAAAACAGAAATAATGTACCAAAATCTTATTAGTTGCGATGTTGCGTTCCTTTCTAAATGTCTCATTTTATGCATCCCCAAACAGTCAGCCCTGAACTAAAGTCCTTAAAAAGTCCTCGAGGCGGCAAAAGGCGCGGACGCAAAAATTACCAGTATACCACCTGCTATCTATTATTCGAGTAGTATTGCGATGCATGTGTTAATGGTATTGCTTTTAATGGAATTCAGATGCAATGAGTTTGATCCCATACTTACATACTGCTCATCGAGAACTCATGTGAAGCTTGCAAAAATGAGTTCCAAATGCCTGTTACGAGACAGTCCAAGAAAATATTTAAGAGCCTCCGGCTCAAGCCGCCGACCCCGCAGGAGTGAGAGGAAAGGATGTGAGGGTTTTGGACAGCAGCCGTCAACGCCGCGTCCTTTGCGCTGACGATGGTCGTGGTGGTAGGGGGAAGGGGAAGAGAATTTAAGGGGAGGGGGGGACGGGAGAGAGGAGGCTTGGAAGGAGAGGGTGGGATTGAGGGGCGCCGGGTGCCGGGGTGGGGGAGGTGCAATTCGGCCCAGAGGTGTCAATCCTCCATGGAAATTAGTGCCGGCCTGTGTCAGCCTGGTGCGCGGGATTTTGGTGTGGGAGCACGGAAAAAGGGAGGTTGACACCTCCCAACCCATCCAGCACGCCGCCAGGGTCGGCGGACCAACAATACTTAAACCCGTAGGCTAAAACATAAGCATATCCCGGGAGACAGTCCCCAAGAAACAAAAAACACAAAGATTTGTAGCTATTCCAGAAGCCATTTTCGAAGCAGCGTTGAATTTATGGGTTTTTTGGGGTGTGTGGAGGAATATACGCATGTGGGCATACTTCTCGAGCATATCATATTGTGCACGTACAGAGTTGTGGGATTTGGTAAGGACGTATAAGCATAGAACCCCAAGCAAACTAAATCCCATGATCCGTGAAGGGCATGCGCAGTAGTTCAGAGCTGATTGAATTTTGGTTCAAGGAACTGTCTTGTCAAGAGACGTGCTTGAACTGGCTGACGGGACGGTGCTCCACCTGCCTACGTGCACCCCTCCACATCCCCTCCCACCCCCCGGGTAACAAAAAATGCTCCACCATGCTCCGCCCCTTGGCTTGCTTTTCTGCGCGTCACTGGCGTCCAGTGCAAACATCAGCTATTCATTACTACTTCTCCCGACAAGGTATAAATCTCCGGTCCCAACGACTGAGCCGTCTGAATGGCGGGCATCAGCCTAGGACCTAGGAGTGCATCCTCCCAGGGTCTGAACGAAATTGCAACCCCACCAAATAGTTATGCGCAGCATATGTGTCATTCTTTGCAACTAGCGTGATCAGTGGAGTCCCTGTCCCTGGCTGAGGAAGGCACATTTCTCATGGATGCCAGATGCTGAGGGTTCTCGCAAGTGGGAGAATCCACACTCGCGCAAGAGAGAAGCCGAACCCTTTGGAGGAGCAGCAGAAGCTGATGCTGCAGCTGCTACACGAGGCCAGGAGCTGCTTGCGGTGTCTTTCTCTTCACTTCGTTTCACAGTTGTTGTCTGTTGAAAGATGTTGAAAGGTCTTGGTGAAGGCCGAGAAATCAAGCCACTCTGCGCAATATGCGGCCTGTGTGTAGTGCATCATGAGCACGGCCGTAGGAGTTCGCACAGCCAATTGGGATCCAGGTTTATTTCCCAGCTCTAGGTTCGTTCAGGGGTCAGACTGAGGCTGGCTGCCATACATCCGAGCCTCAGCTGCATTTACATGCTGCCCCATGTCACTGTGCATACGCAGTTTTCTCGTGCAGCTGGAGGCACGTTACCAAGCACTTTTCCGACACTGCCTTTGTGGTTTACGGAGGAGGAAGCAGCTGGACACATGTTTTACACTGTTCGTGGGAGTTCCTCGTGCGAGAAGTTGCAGGAGAAGGAATTCTTGAAGGGCACTTCAGTGGACACGCTGCTTCAGGGAGCTCACATTGCCAGTGTCAAGGACGGAAAATCCTGCTCCTAGCCTGGAATGGTGTGGGCAACTGTGATCAACTGTGCGAATTTGAGGGTTTCCTGCTCGGGCTTGCCAGGACTTGAAGGCCATGCAATCGTACTGCGAGCAGTTGGACATTTTTACATCCTCACCTTCTCTGGATCAGATGTTGCCTCAGATTTTTGAAGCACTACGCTTTGGAGCATTTTGGAGCATTCTGTTCGTGTCTTGGCCTTGCGAGGTCGAACTGTATCTAACACCCGCTGTTGCAAGCATTGAAGACAAGGACGCTGCCTAGAATCGCAACGCAAGCGACAAAAGCACCGCCGTCAACCAAGAAGCTTTTGAGTTCACGAATGTATAGCAGCAGAGTGGGGGAGTAGTACACAATGTGCACGAAGAAATGGCAGAGCAGCCAGTGGTGAAAGTGGATGACAGCTAGACTACAGGATGTGGAGAATGGAAACTCGGGTCTGCAACAGATGCCACCACACTCGCGACCATGTGAGTTAACCATGATTGAACAACTTTTTGCTGCAGTTGCATTAGTTCGCATTTCCCTGCTCCAGGCTCCGAGTCGCTATTGACACCCCTCTGCAATCCCTCGTGCTTCTTTGCATCACAGGTTTGCACTTCTGACGTTACTTGCAAATAAAGCAACTATAGTATCTACTGTCCATGGCCTATTCACGAAGCTTTGGGCTTGCGGCGGCTGTTGTTTACAAATCGGGTCAGAAGAGAGTTTAGGGGGCCTTTGCTGCTACAAGCAGTACATCAACCAATCCGCCACCTCATTCTTTCGGAGCTCCCCCCCCCTGAAGGCTGGCCCCCTGCCCCGTCAGTACAACAGACAGCGGAACCGCTACCATTCGGTAACATGGCCGCAGCGAACATCTGCAACAATGAAGAAGGCAGAACTGCTTAAGACTGTTTCACGTTCACCACAGCCTTCCTTTCCGACTCGTTGTTGACAGGCACAAGCATCGACGAGTTTGTCGGACGGTGAACAGACGTTTCAGAGTTGTTTCTTGCATGCCATGCGTCGTTCAGCGCAGGCTTAGGTCAGGTTTGAGTGACCATGCATGCGAACTCAATTTCTCTATTAAGCCTGATTGATAGCGGCCAGTTCACAACACAGCATACAAGGAGCGCTGCATCATGCTGCATCATTCACATTCGCTTACCAGCATCACTTCGCATTTGCCATGCGCTCTGTTCTGCATGTCTCTGCTTGAGCACAATGTCCACTACGACTTAGCTTCTTTATGCAGTCTGTCTTCGATATCTGAAAGGGTTCAGAGAAGTCAAGGTTGCGCTGGGCCGCCTCAGTTGTGGCTTCACGCGCTTTCGACTCGTCCACTGCTGGAGTAATCCTAGCGCCATTCGCCGACGAAGCTCGGAAGCACTTAGTTCGTGCCTGAGTAGTTTGCTCCGAGAGAGCGTGGCAAGCAGTCTTTAAGTTGCCTCTTCTGTCCTTCGCATGCAAAGTGCTGGCACGTCCAGAAGGCATTGCAGGTCAGTCGTGCATGAACGATTCCCGCGTGACGGAGTAATTTGTTCTGTTTGTAGGCAAGTTTCACTTCAATTGCTCGTCGCTTTGCAATGCAGAGAGAAATCACCATTTTTTCAATCGTTGACAACACCACGCTGTGGGGGCTGAAGCAAAACGGACTGCTGACCGGGGGCTCCATGCTGCGGTTTTAAAAGTGGGGCTTCGTGATGGTGGTTCAAGGCACAGCGCTTAAGTCATTCATAGTTTGTTCCTCGCATCGCGCAGCTTTTAGGACAGTTGCAAATAGTTTCAAAGGGGGCCAATTCTCTGAATCTAGCGACGAGCGCAGTGCGGAAAGCAGCTGCAAGAAATTAAATCAGCATCAACATCAAGCCGAGGCACTGAATCATTCCAGCGCTGCTCCCCACACCCGCATGAGAGATTGAGGCTTGCCTTGGTTTCAGCTTTGGTGCTTTGTTCTTTGTGTTGGCAGAGATTAAAGTAGTTTTGGACTTGTTGAATCTTGTGGGTTTCCGGGTTTAGAAAGCAATGTTTTGTTGAACCTGCGAGCGAGTGAGCTGCGTGCCCTGCTCCAACACAGTCCGCCTGGCCGGGGCTAGTTGGTTTGGGCTTCAGGGTCACAGCTGCGGGGGTCCACCAATCCATGAATATCCAAATGTATCTATGTATGTATATACACACACACACATATATATATATATACCCCTAGTTTAACAATGGGTGTGGCTGGGGGATTCCTACATTCCCCACCTATTTCCGGGGGTCGCCGGACCTATTCTGGGTGGCAGTGGGGCTGGTCCCGAAATGGGTCAGGGAAGGGTGCTCCGATAGATCGTTCTTGTTTAGGTGTCGATGTATATATGTATGTATGTATGTATGTATGTATGTATGTATGTATGTATGTATGTATGTGGGTGTGTGTACGTAGATATAAGCATGTGTATAGGTTTACCATGGCTTAATGTATTCGTTTATGTATAAAAATATTGATGTTGATACGAGAGTATCGGCTTGGCTGCTTGCTGATCCGTCGATATCGTATCATGGAGATTATCACGGAGATGCAGAAAGTCCGAAAGTGCCGGATTTAGACCACCACTAGGTAAGTTGGACGGGACGCAGCAGTGGGCAGGTTTCCCCCAGCGGGGTCACTCACTCTTCCGCTAGTAAGAGCCTTACAAAAGGTCGACAAGAATCCCCTGGCCCCAGACTTATTTCTCTGCCGGATCCACGAATTCCTGCCACAGCCTAGTCACGTACTACATTACCAGTAACTCAGTAAGACACGTCCCACAATAATCCAGTATCCTACTAACCCTGCCCCGGTAACATTCCCTGATTTGCTGGGGAATATCTACTATAAATAGATAGGTAGGTAGATCGATAGATAGATGGATAGATAGATGGATAGCTAGCTAGATAGATAGATAGATAGTCAGATATGTGTATATCGACATATATATATATACATAATATATATATATATACATATGTATATATATATATATATTTCCTGCTATAGATCCACCAACGTTCACATTCCATTTCGAAGGCACAGATGTTGCGGCATGCCGGACCCTTGACAATGTAGTTCGGACTCCTCCCGATCGGCATTTTCTGGCAGTGATCACTTAATCGGTTTCCGATTCACTCCAGCTGAAATCTTATGCATTATCTCTCAACATAGTGCTGACCGTTTTATTCTACACACACTAAACTCTCAAGCGGTATGACTGTGAAACAACCTGAACCCTACAAACCCTGAGTCCAGACACTGACCCAATAAAGCGTGCTCGGGGTACTGCCTCTTGGGTTAGGCGTACTTGTGACAAGGAGGGAGGGAGGAGATGCAGAAAGGATAGGGGAGGGAGGGAGGGAGGGAAGTGCGCCAAGCGAGGTCTCCGTGCCTTCTGAACGGCCATTTACAAGTTTGAGCCGATCGCGGGTTCTGAGATGTACAAAAGCCCAAACCTTCGGATTTTGGGGCACCCTGCCTGGAACAAACCCTGATGTTGCCACCGCCTTGCCTTCTCACTATTGCTTGCCACAGGAAGCCAAGACATACGAAAAGAGTTGGGTTTCAGCGCCGGGTCCCAAAGTTCACAACAGGTGGCGAGCAGCTTTTGTTCCACGCAGAGCGGGACATTTCTGCCGGGGAGGAGATCTTCAACTGCTATGGCATGCAGGACCGTCGCTGATGTGTGTGTGTGTGTTGGGAAAGATCCTTGACACGAGCAAGTTTCATGCAAGGGCAACATCCAATGGCTCCTCAATGGTGGATTTCGGGACTGTTCGCGCCCATGCGATGATCTTCTTGTCACACCGGCAGATGTGGTGACCTTGCTTGCACCAGTCGCTTTACTACTGGTAGCATGCTACTGGTATGCAGTGCGAGCAGCATGGGGCAGTCGTACTTGGACATCACACAAATGTCGAGTTCGTACAGCGACTCAGGCTGAGTCTGCTTGTTGCAGCAGCTTCTGTACTTTGATTGATCTCCCTGCCCAATCCTGGTTTACTAGCCAAGTACAACCAAGTCGTACCAGTCTTAGAGCTTTCGTAGTTGGTGTATTGTGTCCTTCAGTTAGCGCACACACCAATCAGTTGGCAATGTTTTCAAGTTCAATGTCAATGTGAGGTGAGTTCAGCGCTGGCACATATGCACTTTTGCAAGGCCCACCGCTGCCACCCTGCCTTCACAGGAGTGTCGATGTTGGCACGAAGTGGGTTTGGAATCAGTTCGACCGTCCAGCGGTCAATCAAAGATAGAATATAAGAAAAGACACTTACAGTACAGTGGCTCGAAGCTATTATCGTCTTCTAGCAGCCTTTACGCTGGGCGACCATACGAGGGTCAGATACGGGTTACTTCTCTTAGTGGCACAGAGGGTGCGCTGTCGAAGCACTCTCCCCTGCGAAGTCTCTCGGGACTATGCCTGCCCACACCTGTTGATACTATGCTGTCATCGGTGTGGCGAGGTACCTACATAACTTATATATCAGGCTGTGGTCACGTGGTCGGAACTGTCATCAGCAAGTGCACGTAGATCGTCTGCACGGGCAAGGATGAGACAGACGCAGCGGAAGATGAGGCAGGACCTGTGCGTGCCACCTGCTAGCCATTCCGCATGCATCATCTGCCCACCCGCAGATTTGCCAGGAAGATTTCCTGTGCGCGCGGTTGTCTCTCCTGCAGGACAGAGGACGAAGTTTCACGACCCAACGTGTGTGCAGTCGTCCAGAGATGGTCGGACGGCCAGGATTGTGGCATTGGCAGGGGCTCCTTCTGCATATCTCCCACGGACATCCTTCCTGACGACTTGGCGACGATGCTGCTGGTGCTCTACATGTTTCTGCCTCCGCCGAGAGAATTTCACGACCTGCAACAGACGAGAATAGGAAGCACCAAGCCCGCAAATGCAAAAAAGTACCTGAGAAGATTGAGGATGCAAGAGATCAGCGTGTAAACGATGCTTGTGGCGCAGGTCATGTGCATGACAGATGCGGAGTTTGCCACGTACCGTCAACAAAGAGCAGGCGGCTCGCCGCCTGCTTCGGGCTTTACACTGCTTTCCAGACTTTTCTAGACATGTTGCGTCAAGTCTCTGAAAAACCAAATGCACAACAATCCCAGAGAGAGACAGCCCTGAACAAGCAGCAGTCTCACAGTGGCAACTGCCGAACACCAGTTTGCCAAGTTCTGACATCCCTTACACGGGCATGCATTGCCTGGAATGCAAGCGTTCTTCAACTCCGGTCCGGGCGCCGAAAATCGTTGCCCCGCTGGCCACTCATGTGTTGTGATCGGCTTACTCAACAGGGCAAGCGGGGCGAGTGAAAGAACTCTGGGAGCGGTGTTTATTCACATGCGCACTGTCATAAATTAGATGCTTTCTGTTCTGCTTGACTTCATTGAAGCAGGGGCACAGCGGCAGGAAGCGAAAAGAACAGCAGACAATGGAATCTCACGACAGGTATGGATTGAGGGATGGATGGATGGATAGCGGCAACAGCCTTGGGTCAGGCGTGATCCCTCCCGCCTTCGCAGCGCCTAGCAGGCCTAGCAGGACCCGCATCGCGGTATGTTGAGCAAAACAGTCGTGGTTCCTCGTGGAGTGCATTATCCCGATCATATACCGGAACACCTCCACCTGACAGACGGAATCAACCGTCTGCCACGTGCTATTCATGTTATTATTCACATTCACCCTCACATGGGTCAAAGCCACAGACGCTCAAAGCTGCCTAACACCCGTAATTAGTGACTGCATCCCTTCAAAAACGGCCGGAAGGATTGGCCCAAGCAGGAACACTTCCTGGCGGGCCGTGGGGTGTTTTTGTGCAGGCCTTGTGCCCGCACCTGTTTGAAAGGTTGAGTGTTCGACAACAGGCATACTCACTACCCCGCTCACCATTCCCCGCCTCTGTCCATGAATCGGCCACGCTGCCGAAGGTTGTGTCGCTGAGCAACAAGAATCCGACACAACACAGATGCAGAGAACCAGATGATTTGTCCCGCCGTCACCACTCCTGAGAACCGAGTGCATCGCTGAGATTTCCTTGAGAACATATGCACGTGCCAATCAGGATCAGGATCTGTGTACGTGCCAGCTCAACTGCGCCTCGTAGCATTGTCTTTCCGGCCATGGGTACTTCCATCTGTGCCACGAGATTTGTCTTGTGAGGCGGTGCAGATCCAGTGATCGACCTTGGCGGCACGGAAGGCCTGGGCGGTGACGCTGCATTTCCTGAGCTCTGAAGGCTCTGAGCTTCGCCAGGCGAGGAGCTGCCAGAGACGCTGCTGGCAAACCTCTATGGCTGCCTGCTGCGCAGCTCTCACTGAAATAACATGATGCGTGTAGTTGCATGTATCAGTCAGTGTGTGTGTACGCAAAGACACGAAAGAAAAGAAGCAAACAATAATACTGACTATTGATGCCAGCACATGGCATGGCACTTGCGTCGCAACCAGACCACGGACATCCACGGTCCGTCTCTGGAATATAAGATGAGAATCAGACTTCAAGATGTTCAAGATCATGTCATGTCACGGACTCGTCGGGATTCCGGCTCATCTTTAGCTGTTCCTCGAAGACGTGGGGTGTCCTCGGTAGCGGGTCCAGGACGCCCACGGGTAGCCCCTCCTCCGCTTGCCGGAGGAACTCCCGGTCCGGGTCGCCCGCAACTTCTAGCTCGGAGTAGCCGGAGGTATGGCGGCTGTCCCGAAGGCACCTCTAGCTGTCCAGGCGTGGAAGCAACAGACGTGCGACAGCCAAAGTGACGGCAGTTCGTCCTACCGAAGCTGTGCCAGTGATTCTGGCAGTGTACTGGAAGGAGATGCATCGAGTGCACTTTCAGATGAGGAGCAGCGTCCACAGGCTGCAGCAGTGATTACAGAAAAGGAGTTGCAGGACGTTATCGCAGAGCTGCAGGAGAAGTGGGGCGAGTGTTGTGGCCTGTATGTGCACGGCTCCACAATATTCGCCAACCAGCTGCCGCACGACCTGGACTTGATTGCCGTCATCGATCATGCGAAGCAAGTGGTGCCGCAGGACTCGCCAGACTCGCAGTTCACCCTGGGCCGGTGTGAGGTGTCCGTGTATGAGCGTCGATGCTTCTTTGAGAAGCTGCATGCCATGGACCTGACCATGCTGACCTGTCTTTCCACCCCGAAGCGCTTTGTGCTAAAAGAGCTCCAGGATGAGCGCCTTCGAAGCTTCGAGCTGGACCTGCGATTGCTGGAGGAGTCGGTCACTTCCTACGCAGAATTCACCTGGCTGAAGGCACAGCGTGTCTTGAACGACTGGAAGGATCCGTACAAGTCGAGCAAGAACGCATACTTCGTCTTTCGTGTGCTGGAGTTCGGCTGCCAGCTTGCGGATCATGGGCGGATTGTTGATCTCAAGGCCGCAAACCATATGTGGGACGTCATCAAGGAGCTCTACCAGGTACTGGACATCCAGCCGCACGATGAGGAGAAAGACAGTGCCAGCGAGCCTTGGGGTTTTAAAGACCGTCGACTCCGCCAGTTTACGGCAACTATAAGACTGAGCCGGTGTCACAGGGAAGCTTCCCGCAAGAGTAGTCAGCGACTCTTGACTGTGAGGTGGCTTGCTGGAAGCTCGAGACTTCCTGTGATGTTGAGGTCGTGTATATTCGTGTATCATCTGCACTGGTTCTGACGTGTTTCCGGTGTCTCCTTCGCGGTAGGGCTCATTAAAGCAGCCTCGCAGGACGTCATCGAGGCCGTCTTGGCCAAGCACTTCAAGGACTCCGTGGCTCGATTCGAGGCCAAGGCGGAGGCGGCGCGCCGGCGTGCGGAGCGGCGCGGAGGCGTCCGGGACGCCCGAGGGTCGGAGGCGGAAGAGAAGGCAGAGACGGCGGATGTCTCGGAGACGTCGGCACCAAACTGGGACACCTGCGTCGTTTGCCTTGAGCCTACCAGCGGGTGTGGAAAGAAAGAGTTGAACCAACTGTTGCAAGCTCCAAGTGATGCCAACGTGGCAGACACCTGGGTGCAGCTGGTGAACTGTCGGCACTGTTTCCACACAGCCTGCATCGCTGATGCTGTCCGGGCCAGCCTCAAAGCCGACCGAACTCTGCGACACGCAGCATGCCCCGTCTGCAGGGCCTCGGTTGTCTTCGACTTCCAGGCCTGAGGGATCCTCCATGGGATAAGGGATAAGGGAGTTTCAGAAAATTAGGGTACCTTATGTGGGGGTCCTTATAATAGGGATCCTATTATTTAGGGTACTATATTAGGGTCACCTGTTTTCGGAACTCCCCATAAGGTAAGGATAAGGTAGGGATAAGGTAAGGCTTACAGCGGCTTACAGCCACCTGTCCCTTCACGCAGGCGAGGTCCACTTTGAGCCGACGGCGGAGGAAGCGGCCCATGTCCTTCGCGGGGTACCCGGCCACGATCAGAAATCCGGAAAGCCGGCAGCGTGATGGTCGTCAAGGCCGTGACGGTCGGGATGACCGCGATGGCCGCGATGGCCGCGATGATCGTGATCACGAGCGGGTGAACAGAGCAGCCCTTCCGCCAAGGAACCGGGCATATCAAGCCCGGCGGGCATGAACGTGGCAGATGCTGGTTTCGCCATTCGGAGTCCGCAGAGTAGCAGACCTAGGTGAAGCTAGCAAAAGGGGAATTGATCCCCTATGAAGTATGTACAGTGTACAGAGTCGCGCGTGGCCGCTTCACAAAGGCTGCCAGATCACGGGGACGGACAGGAGATGACTTGGTTCCCT
>CAJNDV010002603.1:53420-69790 GCA_905221635.1 Symbiodinium sp. CCMP2456
ACGGACAGGAGATGACTTGGTTCCCTAAGCTCTTTTGGAGATTCGGAGTTGTTCTACCACAGGTATCTGCATCCCAGGAAGATGTCTGCTCCTCTAAAAGAGAACCCGAAACTCTCTTCCGACTTTGACTGCCGAAGCTCATCCGCATCAGTCAGCTAATCCTAACCCTCAGTTACACGAGCCCGAAACATCTACTCGTTATCTCCTCGCCCTTCTCGTAGTAGTCGGGGTCGCCGTTATCGTCGCCTTTGTCGATGCTCCGATCTCGGGCCACCCACCCACCCACCCACCCACACGCGCGCAGACGCACATGGAGGTCCCGGTCTATGGCGGTTGTCAATTCTCGTTTCTTCGCTTCGTTGCATCATGTGTCCTAATCTTGTTATCTACTTTATGCTACAGGGGCCCGGAATGCTCAAGGAAAAAGGTCTGCAAATTGAACATTGATCTAGCTGCAACACAGTATGCAGATAGCGGACTCAAGGCTCAACCTATGAACTCGGAATGGTGAAGCTTCGGGGGTCCGGTTGATGAGACCAGATATCCGTATCCAATGCAAGCGTCTTCGTTGAACTGGCACTTGCCTGGATAGGCAGTCCCCCTGCTGTGACAAAGCCGAGTTTCGGTTCAGCTGCCAGAATGTTGTGAGATTGAAGAGTGTCGTGTCGTCACCGCAATGGAAGCCCAATGAGCCCAGGGCGTAGAATAGCCGCCACTGCCGAAGTTTGGCTGATTTGACATCTGTAAAGCTAGACCCACTGAGGCATTTCGCACGCACTGGCATGACTCGGGATCTGACGACCTTTCCGAAAATGTGCCAGAGTTGTGACGCGCCAGTTCGTAGAGTCGCCTGTCGCCTATAGGGACCTTGCAAGTCTTGTCACTTTGCCGTTTGTTCTCGGGTCGGCAAGGACTGGCACAGCTGCTTGAGCAGAAATACGACACTTCCTTGGAGGAGGAAGGGATCGGGTTTGGCTTAGGTGTCGACATGCCTAGACAAAGCGCACGCAACAATTGGTTGCAGCCGTCGTGGGTGTCATGCACAGGACCAGAGCATGTTGCTTTCACTCGACGAGGCCGCGCATGCACTGGTGGTGGTGCACCCGTCCAGAGACATGTTTGCGAGAGTGTGAGTGTGTGTGGGTGTGAGCGTGTGAGCGAGTGTGTGTGTGTGTGTGTGTGTCCGTGTCTGTGTCTGTCTGTGTGTGTGTGTGCGGGCACGTTTGCGCGCAGGCTTGTTTACGATGTGATTTGAGAGGACGACTCGGCTCAAGCATGAAGACAGGGCATACGGCAGCAACGAAGATGTAGGAAAGTAAGATGATTTCGAAGTCGTCGTCTCCATAATACAGAGTCTATTCGAGTCTATAGATATTCTCAGAGCACCAAAGAAGGTAATCGGGGCATCGCTGCAAGTGGTTCTTCACTACAATGTTGCCGAAGCTAGGAAGTCGTAGCTCCTTTCCGTTGCCTGCAGCTCAGTCGTCACAGTAGCAACCTTTCTTCAGTGGCAGTGGACCTGCGGAAGTGGAGCATCGCTTGTCCAACTTAGGTTCCCCTCGATCTTTGGTCCACCTCCGGCTCATGTTTCACTGGAGGTCGGCAAAGCAAGCGGCTGTGGAGGCTTCGGCTGGCATTTTCCGGACTGTGCCCATCAGAGTTTGAGCATGCCTTCAGTTCTATCCGCGTTTCCCTGCTGCGATCATCGCTAGCCTCCAAATCTGGCGAGGTGGCAGGTTTCAGACGGAGGAGACGTCAGTCCCGGAAGGAGGTCTGCGGTGCTGTGGTTCGCATGAGCTTGATGTGTGTTGTCGCTGTCGCGAGCCATCTGCATGTCGATGTTCATGTGTGTGAGCTCCTGCCTCAGCAGTGACTGAAAACGTAAATGGCACAATGTCAGGGGACATCTCAGTAGCGGACATTAACGACGATGACATCGACTTTGATGAAGAGATCTCTTTCTTACCCGATAGCCAGTCACAGAGAGGACTTGACTTTGAGAATGCTCTTGCACAGTTCACATCACAGAAAGCCAAGCCAAAGTGTGAAGTTGACGATTGTGGAGGACGATTGGTCCAAGCTGTCGACGAAGCCATCTCTCGGAGCAGGTCTGCGGTTGCTGCCTGTGCCTCCAACCAGCGCAGCTTTGAGGACACAGCAAGTCGGAGAGAAGAGGATAGTGTGTCCAGTGTGTGTGTGTGTGTGCGGTTTTCACAGGCTTGAAATGGCTTGAACTGTCTTGGCAAGGATGGCAGATTCGACTTCATTTCAAAAGGCTTCGAAGAGTTGGTCGGCTATTCCCGCGCAGAGCTTCAGAGCAAGGACCGGCGCAGACACGCCATTTTCAGAAGTCAAGACCTAGCCATCGTGTGCCATCGCTTGGGAAGTTCAGAAATCCATGAGGGTCAAGGAGGCCTAATTAAATGCATTTCTGCCCACGTTGCTGTATGGCTTGGATGCTTTCGCCCTCATCAAACCGCAGCTTATAAGACTTCTGTAGAACGCCGTAGAATCGTAGGCATCAATGCAGCCTTTTATTCCAGAGTTACCAATCACACAGTATGGCTGAACGCAATCTCAGAATACCTTCGGATCAGCTTGAAAGTTGAGCGTATTTTATTTCCTTGCAAATGTATACACCTCCCTCAGCCACGATCCACTTTCTCAGTCGTACTTCAAGCTCCCTACAAGGACCGTAGCAAGCTCCAAGGTAGACGACGAGGTAGACAAATCCCTTTCTGCGTGGAAACCACTGCTTTGCGGCATCTTAGGTCCATTTGCGACCAAACCACCTCGGTTTGCCGCATGTTAAGTACGCCTCCATAGCCAGACGCCTCAGACCTAGTTAAGAGAGCCAGAGTCGGTGCCAATTCAGCCGGAACACAGCCGGCTGATCTCCAAGGCAAAACCGCACGGTCGTGAAGCCACCGGTTTGGGAAAACAGCCACCGGCAGGGAAACCAGCTGGCTGGAATCGTTGACAGGGGTTGGGGAGACTTTCGAACGGGTATCTAGTGACCCATGGAATTCCAGGGGCTACACACACAGAGACGACAACAGAACAAAACAAACAGGGAAACCAAGACTATGTATTCAAGAGTTTCAACACAATACTCGCACGTTGAAGTTTTTTAATACGCGGAGGCCCGCCAAGCCCTCGGAGCCACAGAGGTAGTATAAAATGCTGTTTAAATCGTATATTTACAAACTAAACTCCACCCCTCCATACTCCATCCCTCCACCCAACCACCCCTCCCCCCACTCTCCACTCCACCTCCAACCTCCACCCCTTCACCCCTCCACCTCCTTCCACCACCCCTCCGTCCACCTGGAGTGGATGGAGCGGGTGGTGGGTGTGGAGGTGGAGGGGGGAGGGAGGGTGGCTGTGCAAGGGGTGGGTGGAAGGGTGGAAACGTGTAGGGGTGCAGGTGGGGTGGAGGGACAACTGTGACACTAGCAAAGTGACAGTGCCCACGACTCCCTCATGCCCTAAACTCTCAATCTCAAGGTGTTGTTTGCAAAAGACCGACCAACCCAGTGCACGTTCGCGCACAGAAGGGTTTCGTGTCCTCCTTGTCTGTGTGCAAACTAAACAGACGGTCAGTCAGCCCCCACATTTGTGCGATATTTGCAATTCTACTGCGGCACCAAGGCGCTTGTGCAGCTCAGTAGTCTTTTGGCTTTCCGAGGTTTCGGGACCCAGTGCATCCGAGATAGCGGACGACAAGAATTTTTAAGGATGAACGAGCGAGACACAGAGATAACAACATATAACAGCATTATTCCATGGTTGCGGCAAATTACGTCGAAGAATGCCCGTCATGTAGTGTCCACCTTGCCCTGCATGCAGTCTGCTTGTAGGAGGTAATTATTGACTTGCGAGAGTCAGCTTGCATGTCCATAGTTTTGAGCTTCCCACCCGGGGCTGGCCAGAACCGCGTTGCAACGGAGGGCTTTTTGGGCTAGATGTCGAGTCTTCCGGTGATTTCTTTCGGCGGAGAAACGAGCCTCTTCTGATTGCTTCCGATGCCGGCTGCAGGGTCTCTTGTGATCCCTCCTGACAGCATTGACCCGCTTTTCCTAGAAGACGAAAAACAGTACAAAGAAAGTTCCAAGTGGCATTTACAGCCGTCGCATGGGTGCTGCTTGTTTCCTCATCTCACCAGTTGCAGAGCGTGCATTTTCGAGTTCTCGACGTTGACATATCTGATTGCATGTCGTCTGATGTCGTCTGTCTCTTCCAGTCCTGTGTCACCAGCCCTGTCGCTTAAGAAGCTCGTCCCAGCCCGTGGCTCTCAAGTCTCACTTTTGCCGGAAGTAGTGGCGTAATGCAGGTGGCTTGCTTCCAAAGCGAGTGCAAGTGTTCAAAGGGCGGATTCCGAGCACCACACTCTAGTTTGGTTGTCGGTGCAGAAGCTTCGCTCGGCAAGTGGGTGCAGGAGCTCATGCGGCTTCTGTCGCCTGATATTCGATGTGCCTTCCAGTGCGAGAGCCAGCTAAACATGGCCACCGATACAGGCGTGGTGGGCTCGAAGTGCACGGACTTTGGCACGGACTGCTGACTCTGAGTGTTGGGGCCTTTATTCTGAGCCTTCACCTGTTCTGCACATCAACGTCCATGTAAAGTCTTTTCAAGACCAGATGTGCGGCCGTGCAAACCTAAAATGACCCCAAAGCCGTGGCATGCAACAGAGCGGTTGCCTCTTTGGCGCTTGTCGTCCGGCTGTCCATGTTTGCGGTGGTTAAAGACTGTGTTGCAGCCCTTTTCCAGTCTGTTGCTTCTGTGGCAGCGGCTCGTCGTCAAGACAATGTTAGCTGTTGGCGCTGCAGTTACTGGCGTCTGCAAAGAGACGCAACCCTCGCTTGTGGGTGCCTGTCCGCAGGTGCCACTGCCGCGGCGATGCTACGCAGGAAGACTGGGGAGCTCGTGGCAGCACGTGTCCTGCGACAGGCATGGGCCCCGGAATCCGACAAGCCGCAAGGACTTTAGTCAGTTGCAGGCTTCGAAATTGAAAGGCACAAAGCAAAGGTTCGAACGGCACAATGGCACCCAAACCTAAGCCGCGACCCTTCGACCAAGAAACAAGCCTCTGAACCTGAACAGAACCCTCAACGAACGAGCCCTGAACCACCGACCCATGCCTTTTGTCGCGGCGGTGCCCGAGCATCCTAAGCTGCACTGGCTGCGAGGTCTTCACGATTCCTTTGGCAGACTTGGGCCTGCAGGACTTGCAGGTCTCAGTGGTCATGTACATGGAGGAGAAGCTACCCGTCCCAACACTCTGAAGAGCTCTCTTCTTCTCTTCTCACTTCACAGTAAGAGGCGTCACGATGTCAGGTCCGAGGGCACTGCCCCTCTGCATCGGCTCGATGGACTTGACGGACCTGACAACTCCCCTCCAGTTCCAGAGCTAACACTCTTGGAGAGGATGCGGGTCTCCTGGCAGCACCCACGAATGTCCATTCTCTGAACTCTTTCAACTTGGCCCCTGCACACCCAAGGACTTACAGTCAGAAGTTGTTTCTTGCGTGATGAGCAAAGTCATGGCAGATACTGTAGCTGAGTAGCTGAATCTTCAGCCGTCGGTCGATCTCCAGTGCGCCTTTTCTAGCCGCATTGCGGCATTTCAAGAGACGATTCGCTGTCAACACGAAGGCAAGCTCAGTCCTGGTAGCTGCTTCATGTGACTCATGGCTGGTTGCGCAACGGCTGGATGCCAACGATTCATTTGCCTAGCACAAGCAATGGAAGGTCGCTCAGTCGCCAGGACCGGGCATTCGCACTTTTTCAATTCAGTGTCAACCAAAAAATAAGCTTTTTCTATGAAAGTGACTGGCATGGCCTGGTTTCCCTGCAAATTGCTGAACACGGCTTGGGTGAACAATGTTGTTATAGGGAGTCGCATACTTCCTCAATTGGGTAGTTCTTTAAATGAGTGTCCCTTTTAGCGTCCTTTTTGTAAGGGTGCCGTACTACATTGGGGACCGAATGCGGGGCCCTAATTTAGAGAATTACCCCATTCAAGAGATCTGACGTGAGAAGACATGCCTGCAGAGCCTAGCTTGTAGCTTCTTGCTACGACGATTCGCAAGCACAGCTCGGAGATGGTTTGGACAGGGTAGCTGAGAACGGAGTTTTATGCAAGAAGCAAGCTAGTAGCCTTGTGAAGTTGTGTAAAGCCCTGCTCGTTTAGTCTGCCAACAAGAGGCCGCAGAATGCACCGAGTGCACCGTCGTGTCTGTCAACCGTCTTCCGAGCTTTAATCCCTTGGGCCCAGTCGCCCCATTCCACGAATCGGGTGAAAGCGGTGACGGCCAGCAGTGCTCGGCAATCGGCAGGGTGCATTGGCAACACTGGCTGCATGCATTGGGGCGCCCCGGCACCTGCATAATGAAGTGAGTCTGTGCACGGCTAGGGACCAACACATATCATCCATTCTCGCATTCGGAAGCAATGTCGGGTGTTCGTGGCAGATCCTTGGGATGCTGCCTGCTGCAGCTCACTTGAGCGAAGCTTCAGGGGAGCAGGAGTCAAATTGAAGAATGCATTTCCTGCGACTTCCCGCCATGCATGAAGCATTCCTCGCTTAGTTGCAGCACTGCACCTGGCTTTCTTCTATTTCCATCTGTCGAAATGCATAGCAGCATAGCAAGGCGGAATTTAAATTTCTGGCTCTGTAAACTGTGGCATGTTGCTGTTTCATCAGCTCAGTGCCACATCACCACACACTCAAGGATGTCCTCGCTCACAGGAGGCCACCCGAGTGCGACAGGGTCACTAGGCTTCCATGTTTCATGCTGGCACTGCAAAAGTGATCGGGTCTGAAGGCGAGGACGAAGATGCTAGGCAGAAGTGTGACATAACAGATACAGGCAACTCTCGTACCTTGCATGGCCAGCCTGGACTCTGTGTTTGAAGGCTTATACTAGCTACACCATGGCCTCTTGGCAGTTCATTGTGCAGTTGCTTTCCGTTCGGCAAGTAGCAGGCTAGCAGTCTATCATTCGTGAATGGTGCGTGAAAGCCGCGAACGTGTTGCGGCCTTGTCTACCAAGAGCGAGAGACTCACGTTTTGGGTGGGTTGTGTCGGATTTACCAGCTTTGTTTCCGTGCAGGATTGGCCTCGTGACCTCCCAGCTACGGCTAAGCTGCCAGGCGACGACAGCAAATGTCTCGACCTGACAGAAGGTGCTGTTTCAGAATGTTGCAGCAGATGTGGAATTAAAGGTTGCAGCTGGGCAACAGCTGAAGGGCCAGAACCAGAACTGCGGCGGTGGCTAGGGCGAGTCTGAAAAAGCACCCTGCTACCCCGTCGTGCCCTCAAACACGACTCGCCGCGCTGGGAGCCAAAAGCAGAGCAGAGCAGTGGGTGTCTGAGCCTCTGCTGGGTACAGTTGGGAAAGCCTATGCGCCCCAAGCCAGGAGGCCCAGGAGCCTTCCACAAAGCGGCTGTGTCGATCACAGGCACAGCATGGCGCAGCACAGAGACAAAAGCCGACTGCACTGCTGTGAGGTCCTTCCACGAGTCCCCGATGGCGTACGACCTGACAATGCCCGAAATATCCTTTGCCTGCGGATCGGCACGGAGCTCAGGTCGTTGTTGGGAAATTGGCGAACAGTCTCCTGCGAGTGGAGGGCTCGCTGAGGGCGTCTCCACATGCGCAGCTGTTTGCCAAGCCCTGCAGAATGACTTGCAATGTGTGAAGAGTTTCGTCGCCAGTTGTTCAACCCCGAAGCACTTGGGGCGCCGAGAGATTTTGTTTTGAAAAGCTTTGCTGATAGGAAGGGCTGAGTTTGCCAAGTGAAGCGGCACAAGCTGACAGAGCTGCTGGCCAGCATTGGCGAAAGAGGACTGACTCCCCCTTGTCCCCATTGAAGCTACTCGTGGAGAGTCCGAGTGCATCTATTTGACAAGCACCACCAACTTTTTTTGCCCCAATCTCTCAGGGACGCATTGCAAACACTCTCGGATTTGTATGCAGTTGGAGCGCATCACGTTGACACCATTCTTATGATCCTCTCGTTTTCAACCAAAACGGAGGATAGGCACCGGGATGTGGGGACTCGGAGGATGATTCGAGGTTTCAACGACGCATGCAAAGAGGCTGGTACCAGAGTGACAGGAGGACTACTTTATCAGAGCAGGACCTCGTTAGAGCTGATGGTTTGCATCTGGATGATGTTCTTGTCTTGACCGAACCCCTCAGCTGTCAGATCGCAGCAAATCTTGCACTCTGCCTGGGAGATCCGAACAAATGATGGCACAGAATGATGCCTTTGAACCGCACGGCTGCCCTGTTGATGTATGCACACGGGGCCACTGACGTCACTAGTCACTGGCTTCGGTTTGTTAGGGCATGCCTCCAACCTGGCGGCCGTGCAGAAGGCGTCTGTACCGTTGGAAATCCACTTGCTACTACTGATCAAAGGCTTGGCGGTTCATGAAAGTGTAATCGATGCCGACTACCAGGGCTTTTATGATCGTCGGCCAGGCTTGACGGGCTAGGGCCGCTAGGGAGCTACTCAGCTGTAATGCCTTGACAAGCGTCTTCTAGAGTGCGAGAGACAAAGCGCCACTCTGTGAAGGTGGTTCGGCTCAGTGAGAACTGTAAAATACTTGAGGTGTGACATGGTTCCAGTGTGGACCAAGGCTCCTAGTTGTAACTTGAGCGTGAGTTAAGGCTGCTTTCAAGGCTGCTTTCCGGTGTGTTGGTGTGTTGAAGGTCGAACAGTGACTTGGCTTTACTCGCAGGCTTTGCCAATGAGTTCTCACCATTTCTCACCGACCGTGTGCTCAGAGCACATCTAACCAAGCAGCGGCAGTAGTTTTTCGAGCTTACTCCTGCTGCGATGCTATGCAAAGCAATGCACGTTCGTTTCTGTCACAGTGTTTCCCGACCGGTGCTGGAAGATGCTGGAGAATGCATCAAGGGACTGTCAGTGCAGTGGGACTTGCCAGGCAAAGTGAGCTTGCTACAGTATTCAGCTGCACGGAAGCTTCACGGCCAGCTCTGCAACTAAAGCTGCTAAGGTCAGAAGCAGCTGCTCAGACAATTGGCAGAACAGGCTGCCGACTGCTTCGCTGATGCTGGCGAGACTGCAGCGAGCGACGATGAAACTGTTTGCATCGCAACGGCTGAAGCTGCAGCATGCTGCAGCTCTGCAGCTGGAAATGCGACCAGTCAATGTTGTTCCAAAAACTGCTGCGAGGCTCTCAGGTCTGCGCTTGATGTGCGATAGTCCAATAGCAAGATATAGCAAGTCTGGTTGTGCTTTGGACATCTCCAGGTACGACCTTCTCTACCTCTAGTCTCTCCCAACTGGAGCAACTAAGCCGACAAGAACCAGAAAACGAATTCGAAGGGAAAGGCCTTTGACTGTGTCGACCCATTGCAGTCTGCATGGCTGCCCAGCCGCGCGAGCATGAAGTTGCTCCACAAAGAGTTCGAGAAGGCTCAGACCGAAATTCAGCCGTGCCGTGCTGAGCCGTACCATCTTCGAAGCGTCAACCAGTTCAGCTGTTTCGGTCCCGTGAGAGCTCTGATTTTAGTGAGTCTACGAAAATTGCCATCTGCATTGTGACATCACCCACAGAGTCAGCATCAACTGGGAGCTGTTGCGGCATGTAGCACTAACTTTCAAGTTTTTCCATGCTGCGCTTACTTTCCATCCAGTCGCAATGGAGCTGTGGCCATCAGCTCGTTGCACCGGTGCAGGCGCAGAGCTGACAGAGACAGGCTCTCGAATGATTTTGCTCTGCTCTGCAGGCCTCTGCAGGCCTCTTTGCTCTCCTGCTCCCGTCCACTCGAAGCCCGCGAAGGGCGACCTGGACCCTGGCACGGCTTTGAGCCCAAGAAACAGGAGGGTCGAGCGAGGACATGTGGCGCGTCTTCAGTTCTTTGACGTTCCTCAGGCCCTTGCGCTCTGCTTGGCTGTTCGAGCCGGGTCACTCTGCAGGAGAAGGTGGGCCCTATGCAAGTGCTGCAAGACCGAGTGCAGGTTCACTCTTCCGGGTTAAGGCGAAATGCCCAGATACCAGGGTTTGGAACATAGCCTCGGTTACTTTGTCCCGATGACGATGTGTCAAATGTGCTTTGGCCCGATTCCGGTAATTCGCCGCCGGTAACCTGCACTACGTTCGTCAGTTTGGCCTGGTGAACCCCTCTTCCCCACTTCGATCTCGGAAGGCACGGACTGGCCCGTCGAGCCGGCACGCAGCCGAGTGCTCCAAGGCAGGCTCTGCCGGGTTTCTTCGTTCTCCATTCCCCTTAGGCGCACCCTGGGACGGCTTGTTCGGGAACACGCAGAAGGTTGTGATTCCCAACAGCACGAGAGAGGTGCCACAGCGCTGAAATACTTTGTGGGTCAACTCGAGATGCCTCCGTCAAGAGGTTCAGATCAGAAACAGATTTGGCCACCTGCAGGTTTTAGACCAGCTCAAGGCCAGCAGTGAGCCCATGGTGTGGTCTTGCATGCGACAGGCAAGAAGGACCCATTGGCGATGAACTGTCGCGAATTAAGGCATGGGCATTCTGGTTAAATCCGGTCTACCACGGGCTGATGTGGACTTGCCAGAACCTGGACTGCAGAGCAGTTCTCCAGTCCTCGGTCTGTCCGCGTGTCTTTCTAGTCGGGATCCTCAGGATCCCGTGTTAATCTGGTCTCTGCGGCGTCGGAGCGCTCGATTTTCTTGGCAGGCGGGCCTTCGGCTTGGCTTGGAGAACGTCATGGACGCTTCCCGAAGTCTGCATGCCAAACTGTAGGAGTGTAGGACCTGATGCAGGGGCGGTCAGCCAGCTAGAGTCCGCATGCCGTCTGTTATTCGTGCAGGACCCCCTGATTCAGCCTGCGCCAGAGCCATCGAAAGCGCAAGTTCTTCAGGAACGGCTGGTCCAATTTCTGGCTGTGAACTCTCTCTCTTTCTCCCTTTCCCTCCCCCGCCTCCACTGCGATGTGCGAATTGCCGTGAAAATTGCCTCTCGCCCTTCTCGATCTCTCACCAACTCTTTGGCACACCCTGACCTGCCTGAGTTTTGCAAGGCAGACCGCGAACTTGCCCGAGTCTTCCTGGCCATGTTCAAGGAACGCCCTTTCCAACTCCATTGTTGCCAATCTCACCCCTGGGGCGAAGGTGGTCAAAGACAGCCTGAGCATCGTCTTCCGCACCAACAAGCAAGCTGCCGCTGCAAAGAAACTCTGGGGAGATGCTGTCGGCAGCTCGCCACAAGTCGTGTGCCGATGTGGGTGTCGAAATGCCCTCGAGATCTGTCACATCCCAAAACCCTGCGCTGGGGTCGGCTGCTGATATCCACAACTTGACTTTGGAGGCTTGCTAGCCAGATCTCGTGGGTCAGCTACGCCTTGACATATCCACGGTTTCCTTTGCCAGAAACAGTTCAACTGGTCGGGTCCACAGGACTATATAGTTATTGGCATCCAGCATCACAGCATGGATGGGGATTCCGAACAGTGTTGCGAGGGAGGAATCAAGAAGGATGTGTGGGAAAGGAAGGAGAAGCAGCAAAAAGAAGCATTGCTTTCCTCAAGCAACCCAAAGACAGGGCAGAAGGAGAAGTGTCGTGTGTTCATGCAGAGGAGCATCATGACATTGAAGACGAGAAGCGAAAAGAAAAGAAGGCTGTAAGTGAAGCTTCGAGGTCGCAGATCATCTCACGGCTTCTGAGGCAGAGCTCGAGTTGTCTCCATGCCACGAAGTGCTAAGCTCAGTGTGCGTTCGTGTGTTTCCGGTACGCTTTGCGGCAAACGGCCGCTGCTACGTGTCGGAGGTGGCGCGCAAAAGACAGCTTTCTCAAGTTCTGATGAAGGTCAGCTTCGTGAGTGCTGCATATCGGCAATCTGCATAATTGGCTCCATGCAGGGGAGATGAGCAGCGCTTTCATCCAGTCCCTGAAGGCCCTTCACCCGTCGTGTTGATGTAACAACTGCATACGTAAAATGATCTAGATTTTAGAATACAATGTTACGTAACGGGACGCTCGGTTTTTCAAGCCGTATGTATATGGAAAAGCAGAGAAATACTGTAAGTAATGAGGCTGCACGTTACATCCATCCGTATTTTGAGTCCTTACTTAGTGCATACATTAAATTAGACATGGTCTTTATTGGACAGCAAACGTACAAGCGCACACGCACACACAGAGACGTACGTACGCACTTATGCGTGTGTATCTATATATATATATATATATACGTGACCTATACATATGAAATATGTGTGTATATATATATATATACATACACATGCACATGTATCCAGATGCGTATACATGTTCATATATATATATATGTATGTGTGTGTACACTTAAAATGCAATGCACATATATATATATATGTATACATAATTGTCTATATATATATATACATATGTATGTATGTCTAGGTACATCGACAGATAGATTGACAGATAGGTAAATACATAGATAGATAGCAAGATAGAGAGAGAGAGAGATAGATAGGTAGATAGATAGATAGGTAGATGGATAGGTTGGGAGATAGATAGAAAGACACGTAGATAGATAGATAGATAGATAGATAGATAGATACATAGATAGATAGATAGATAGATAGATAGGTAGATAGATAGGTAGATAGATAGATAGATAGATAGATAGAAAGACTAGCTAGATAGATAGGTAGATGGATAGTTAGATAGATAGATAGATAGATAGATAGGCAGATAGATAGTTAGATAGATAGAGAGACAGGTACATAGATAGATAGATAGATAGATAGATAGATGGGTAGATAGATAGGTAGATAGATAGACAGAAAGATAGATGGATAGATAGATACTTAGATAGATAGATAGATAGATTGATTGATTGATTGATAGATAGGTAGATAGGTAGATAAGTAGATAGATAAGTAGTCAGAGAGAAAGATAGATAGATGCTGAGATCAATACATGAATGGATAGATAGACAGGTCGATAGATAGATAGATAGATAGATAGATAGATACATAGACAGATAGATAGAAAGACAAATAGATAGATAAATAGATAGACAGATAGGTACATAGATAGACACATAGATAGACAGATAGATAGATAGGTGGGTATTTATGTATGCGACAAGTCATAAGTCCGGGCCTGAGGCGACAACAGACGGGCAAGGGTTTTCTGCAAGTCCTTCGGGAGGCATTCTTCGGCGTCGGGTCTTTGGTTGGGCTGTCACGGTGTAAAGCTTGGCAAGTGGTGTGGGGGAGGCCCCTAAACCCTAAACCCTAAACCCTAAACCCTGAACTCTAAACCCTAAACCTCATGGCTTTGGGGGCGTTGGGCTTAGGATTCAGACTTTCGGCTCCAGGGTTGAGGAGAAGCGCAAGTGAGGGGCTTTGAAGACATTCGTGAGGTTGTCCATCGCAGGATTTGTGTTTTGTTACATTTGTTTTTACAAACCCTTGCAGGGATTGCTTTTTTGAACAATTGTTTTTGTAAACTCTTGCAGGATTTCGTTTAACGTTTGTTGTTAAAAGCCCTTGCAGGATTTGCAAGACTCCAAGAGTCGCTTCCCTTCTTTGCGGGTGCGTTCTGTTGAGCAGTCGACTCCTCTTTCCGAGGGCTGCAAAGATGCCTTCTACTGGTTTAGGGTTGAGGGGTTTAGGGTTTTGGGGGGTTAGGGGTTTAGGGTTTAGGGTTTAGGCTTTAGGATTTAGGGTTTAGGGTTTAGGGCTCTACTGGTAGTGGGAAGACAGACTAGGAACTGCTCTAGATTTGGTGCTTCCCAGAGACTCCGAAACCCTTTAATGAAGGAATATACCTTGCATTATGATGGGAATCCTAAGAAGATTTGAAGTATATTCCTTAATTAAAGGGTATTGGAGTCTCTGAGTTCTGCCATGGCTGCACTTTCGGGTTACTTTCAAGGCTTCAGAAAAAGGCCCCTGCATCTCCACTCTAAGGTTAGTGACAGTAGGTATATAAGGATCCCACACTTAAGGGCCTATACTTGGGGCCCATGGTTTCAAACTTAGACCTAAGCATGCTAGTACGATGATCTATCAAAGCCTTGGTACCACGTGCCATACTTCGGTGAGACCTGCTGCTCTTGCCCTAAACCCTAAACCGTTTAGGGTTTACCTTAACCCCAAAGAACCTACATTTTTAAGGACTTATATAAAGAAATCATATTAAGGAACCCTAAAATGGTGGGTTCTTTAGGGTCCAGGTAGGGTTTAGGGTCAGAAACTCCCCAGACGTTCGACCTAAACCCTAAACCCAAAGCCCTACATCTTCAGCCCTAAATCCTCAATCCCCAAACCCTCAACCCTAAGCCACAACATTCCAAAAGCCCAAAACCCTATATATGGGTTCTTTCTGCAAGTACCCATATGGCCCGTGGTTTGCCGACTAGCTACGGAAGTTGCGTAGTTAGGTGGTTAAGACTGCTTGTAGTTGATGGTAAGTAGTCAGCTAAGCTTTAGCTAAGCAGTTAGCTAAGTCGGCTAACTCCGCTAAGTCTCTGAGCCGTTGATATCATATGAACTTGATCTGAATCGGCTTTTGTCGCGGGAAGTTCGTGAAATGTAGCCATGACAGCCTGCCTCGATTCGCGTTCTTCCTACTTCCATGGTATTGCAAAATGAGTTCAAGCACAGATGCAAAGCACGATGAAGATATCTTCTTGGCCGCTTCTGCTCATGCTGGTCTTTCTCCCTTATGCAACGAAGTCCTGTACCTGTTCTCTTCCCCATTTGTGTTAAAAAGCCAAAATAAAAACCTGCTTCGAGTGTTAACCATCTGTTCCCCAAGCCGGAAAGACAGCAAAGACAGCTCCCCTTACACCCGGGCAAAACCCAGCGATCCAAAATTCGAATGTGCAAGGCTAAGAGTGTTTTCAATACTATAAACCGTAAACCTAAACTCTACAGAGCCCTGCAAGGAACCCTACTTGTAGTTAAACTGTCAGACTACTACTAAATCATAAGAAGCCACGAAGCTTATAAAGGTTGGGCATTGGAGAACTAAAACTCTACACCTAAACCCCTAAACCCTAAACCCTAAACCATAATTGGAGAACTAAATTGTAACCTAGCCATGAACCTCCATTTGCAGCCCCTTCGCTGCCTCCGGGCTCTTCACCAGAGCGATTCCCGAGCCTCCCAAGCATGTAGTGGCAGTTTTGATGTTCCTAGAAAGGGGTCCTTTTGGGCTTTCAGGATTTAGGGTTTTGGGTTTAAGGCTTCTAGGGCTCCTTAAGGGTTTAGGGTTTAGGGGTTAAGGCTTAGGGCTCCTTAAGGGCTTACGGTTTAGGGTTTTGGGGTTGAGGCGTGTTTAAGGCTGAGGGCTCCCCAAGGGCTTTGAGTTTGTAAGTTTGGGGGGGTTCCTTTATGGGGCGTATGGTCTATAAGATCTGGGGTCACTTTGAGGCTCCCTTTAAGGATTCCTGTTAAGGGTTCCGCTTACGGGATGTATAAGGGTTAAGGGTTTGGGGCTTTGGGATTATAAGTTTTAGGAGCGCGTTTTGTTTTAGCTTTTCCGGTCGAGGGTTTCGGGGCTTAGGGCTTTCAGGATTTGTGGCTTGTGGTTTTCGACTTTAGCGCTATTTGGATCTGAGCTGGGATTTGGGACTTCGTTGGTGTCGGGCATTTCTAGTCAGTCCTAAACCCTAAACCATGAACCCTAAACCCTAAACCCCTGATCCCGTCAACCCTAAACCCTGAAGCCATGAACCCCTGAGCCCTAAACCCTAAACCCCTAAACCCCTATATAAGCCCTAAAGTCAATGGTTTGCAGCTTCGGCTTCATAGGGCTCAGGGATAACATACTTAGGGGGCTTAAGGGGTGTTATTATGGCATAAAAGTATAAGGGTCCTGCTCTAAACTCGGAACTCCCCCATAAACAACGGCACCCTGATGTAACAGGACCCCAGAAGGGACCCTAATTTAGGGAACTACTCAAGTACTAGAATGGGGTTTAGGGTTTATTCTGGCATAGAGGTACAAGGGAACCCTAGGGCCGTAAGGAATAATATTGGTAACTGTTGAGGGATGCGGTTGGGTGCCGCGCTTTTCGCGTCCCAAATATCGCACGGCGGACAGAACGAGAGAGAAACCCTGAACCCTAAAACCCGAAAACCCTGAACCCTAAACGCTAAACCAAGCAGCATCAAGAACCTCCAATCCCCAGAGCCCTACCCTAAACCCTGAACCAAAAATCCTAAACTCTGAACCTTAAACCCCAAACCCCGAACGAGGGAGGGAGGGAGGGTGCAAAATTCCACTATACAATCCAGACAGCGAGAGCAATCTAACACGAGATCAATCCCTTTCCACAATCACACAATCACGAACACTTCTTTATGCAACCAGGCAGTCCGTCCAGTCGGTCTTGAGCCAATGCCATTC